>KZ452039.1:1293920-1465613 GCA_002786265.1 Apostasia shenzhenica | reverse complement strand
AGTGGGCGGATACGGCGGATGGGATTTGGATAGAGGGCGACTCTGCCATCACTATTGCGGACCTTCACCGGACAGCCAGAGGACACCCTCCCGACAAGACCATGGCCCAGATCGCCAATCTTTTTGGCGCCTTTAAGGCGTACAAGATATCTCATGTATACAGAGCTGCTAATAGAGCGGCAGATTTTGTAGCTTCCTTTTCTTGTTTAGATGATTTAGAGTGGCGTAGGGGCATGTCCCTCCCACTCGATTTTTGTTCGATTCTTGACGGGGATCTAACTTTTTGTACCTGATGTATCTTTTTTTACTATTATAGTAATATAGGCTACGGCTGAATTTCAAAAAAAAAGATCATCTTACGAATTCATGGAAGAAACTTCAGGGTGGTAGAAGCATCTCATTCCAAATCGCTTCTCTAATCTATGTTAAAATGCCTTAATGTAAACAAGATCCAAGTCTAATTCCTTGTATTCTTTTCAAATACAATAAAAAATTATTAAATAATTGTATAGTTGCGAGTTTCCAGTTAAAATAACTTATTATGCAATACATCTTCTTCCAAATGCGTGTATTCAGTGTTAATGTAATGAATAGTTGAAAAAATATCACTATTCAATTTAAAAATAGTAATATAATATCAGTTTCTAAAAGTGTCTAATTAGTTGAAATATATCGATATACTATCAAAAAGATATTAAATTAGTAGTATTATATTAAAAATCAATCTTATGTCTCGAATAGATCGCGAAATACTTATTAATTTTTAACTAAAATATATTGATACAACAAATATAAGTTATTTAATCTAAGTATTTTGTTAAAATGCCTTGATATAAACAAGATCAAGTCTAAATACTTATATTATTTTCAATTACAATTAAAAATAATTGAATAGTCATATAATTGCTAATATTCAGTTAAAATAATTTATTATGCAATGAATCATTCTCTAAATACTTGTATTATGTTTGAATTCGATGTTAATGTAATAAATTATTGTAAAAATATCACTATTCTCTTCAAACGCATTAATATGTCAGAAATCAGTCTCTAAAAGTCGCTAAGAAGTTTAATTACGTTGATATACTGTCAAAAAGATCCGTAATTGCTGGTAATATATTAAAATTTAACCATAAGTCTCAAATAGATCGTCAAATACTTATTTTCGGTTGAAATACATCGATATAATAGTAAAAAATATTTAATCCTTCTATTACACTAAAATGCCTTGATATGAGCAAGATCAAAGTCTAATTGCTCGTATTTCTTTTAAATATAATAAAAAATTATTGAATAGTACTCATATAATTAATTGCTAGTATTCACTTAAAATAACTTATTATGCAATAAATTGTCCTCCAAATGCTTGTATTCGGCATGAATTTGGTGTTAATGTAATAAATAGTTGTAAAAATGTATTGTTCAATTCAAAAATATTGATACGCCACAAATCACTTTCTAAAAATTTTAATAAGTACTAATACAATATTGATATACTATCAGAAAAATATGTAATTGCTAGTATTATGTTATAATTAAATTATATGCCTCGAATAGTTCGTATTATTTATTTTTATGTCTTGATATGAATTTAGTGTTAATGCAATGAATAGTTATAAAAATATATTCAAAAATATTGATATATCATAAATCAGTTTCTAAAAATTCTATTAAGTACTAATACAATGATATACTGCCTAGAAAAATATTTAATTGCTAGTATTATATTACAACTGAATTATATGTCTCGAATATTACAATTGAATTATATGTCTCAAATAGATCGTATTATTTTAATACAATTTTAAATAATATTATATGTCTCATATAGATCGTATTATTTTAATACAATTTTAAATAATATTATATGTCATAGTACAATTTTTATTTTATTTTTATGAACTAGTGTAGTATCGGTGGTAGAGCCATATGGGCAATAGAGAGTGCAATTGTACCGCATGATTTTTTTCTTTACTTACTTTCATTTTTTTTTAAATCACATCACTAAGTTTCATAAAGTAAATATCACACTATAAATTAAGATAATGAGCTTAAAAAAATGTAAATAATTATATTAAAAAATATACTTAGATAATTTATAATTTTAGTTTTTCATATATTTTTTATAAATTATTTAACATGTAAGTTATATAAATAAATTTTATATTAATGAGAACTACTTTAATTAAAAATATTTATTTCCTTATTTAATATTTAAATCAATAAACTGTTATAAAGTCTTAATAAATAATTAATTGATGATTGATAATAATTTATAATTTTATTTCACAAAATTACTCATTGAATTATTAGTCAATTTATTCGTGTACAAAATTCTTAAATCAAAATTTCTTATTTTAAACAAAATAATATTCAAATTCTAATCTTAACTTTTTTATAAAAAAAATTTAAAATGAGATTGAAATGTAATGAAAAGAATATCAATTAATTATCAAGATTTGTATATACCTTAAGTTCATGTAAGATTATTTATCTTAATAAGAAATTTAATTTTTTTTTTATTTTTTTTAATTTAAATAATTTTAAATTTTTTATAATATTGTTATAAGTACTATATTGAGAAAAAATTATGTGTAAGTGTAGAATTAATGCTACAAGAAAATTCTCAAGACACCAGAGGCAAGTTTACTAATTGTTTTCTACTTTATAAATATCCCTATATATATATATAAATATAATATTCTTTTTTTATATATGAAAGAAAAGAAAATAAAAATAGAAAAATGCTTGAAGATAGAACAAGATTAATTCAACAATATAATCTCCACGCTGCCACCAGAGAACCATATACATATCAATTTTCTTGTTGAAAATTACAATTATATCAGTAATTATGATAATAAATTCAGGTGCCTCCTCTATAGTTATGTGGTGGCCAGACGACATTATCATTTGTGAAATAAGATGTGCATGAAAGAGGAACGAGACAAAGCCCTCTGCTTCTTAAATCAGGCTTTGGATGATGATCATCTTCATGATCTCTTGATGTCTGACTACCCTAACAATTAAGAACGTCAGCATAGAAAATATATATATATTATATATATAGTATATATATATATATATATATATATCAGTAATTTAAACATAAAAAGATAAATACATTTGTGATGGACTGTGGCAAGAAATTTGAGGATTGTGTAGAGTTAGTCTGTTTGTAAATAGTTATTGAAACAAATGCTTATATATACTTCTTTTTGGTGATAGTTTTAATATCACGAAAAAAACTTTGCAGCTATGCGAAAAGGAATATAACGCCCTTCTTTACACATATATATCGGCAAAGCATAAATTTATAATTTCGAATGTTGTAGCACATGATATATATATTGTAGTGTATTCGGAATAATTAGTGAAAGTATTTCTTTTGAAATAATTCTGTGATATTGAAATTAAATTTGAATATTATATTCAGAGTGTATGCTGTTGAACAAAGTGCAAATATATATATATATATATATATATACTATGTTGTCTTAATAATTGATTTATAAATTGACCCATCATAATTTAAAAATTTTAATACAATTGAATTAATAATCAATCTACTAGATAATTCAGTGTATTAAAATTTTAAATTTATAATAAAATTAATTTATTGAGTGAGTTATTAAAGATATAAAACTATATGTATATATATTATATATATATATATATATATATATAATATGCATGTAAGTATTAATCATGCACATACCCCTTCTACTGGTCGCGAAGTCATGCTGTTGGAAGATCTCATAAGGCACACTTAATGTCTGAAAGGAAAAAAGACAAAGTGAATGTGTGATATATATATACCAAAAAATATATAATAAGCTTCTCAATAATGCTAGTTTAAAGCACTGGTATATCAACACTGCTTCGCATGAGCTAAACTTTTTCAATTAATGTATTATACACAGGAAAATTAAATTCTTCTGTATTCATACTCAAACTGTAGGTTGATCGATCTACTTAATTCAAAGACTGCTAGGAAATATTTTATATGCATGTGAGAGTAAATAAGCGAGACTCAATACAAGATGAAGATGTTAAAGTACGTCAATTAAAATGCTGACACATAGCATTTTTTGAGTCAGTTGTAAATAAATTAGATGCAAAGTCTAAACTACCGCCGGATATGTTAAGTATAAATTTATAATCAAATTCCAGTGTTCTACTTATATATGATTATGGCCCTCAGTATTCTGTCAATTGTTCTCTCAAATGGTAAATTAGAGCTTTACCATGATCACAATGAAATTAATGACTTCATCATGAGATTATTTGATGGCTAATTCTTCATGTTTGAAATGAAATATAAATTACCTCAAAAGAAAGTATCTTTTTTGATAGAAATTCAAATGCTGTTGTTTCCATTACAAACAACTTCCAATAGAAATGATGGATTTCTTTCCTTCTATCCACACAGCATGCATGTGTGCAGCTTTCTTTACAAAACTCCGAAATAAGTGAACTGTACATACATATCGGAGCATATATATATATATATATATATATATATATTATATATATATATATTATATATATATAAGAAATTAATTACCTCAACTTGGTCTTGAAGAAACTTGATATATCCAATAGCTTCCATTAGCACTGATGCAGTATCAGTCTGTATTTAAATATACATATAAATGAACACGTTTTATATAAAATTGAGTTATATATAAGGTAACAATTAATGTCTAATAATAATACCTTGCCAAAAGGTGCAACCAGCTGCTGAAGAGCAGCAATTCTGTCTCCAAGCTTCTCCTTCCTCACCTACGTACAACAAAGAAGAAGAGGAATAATAATTTGCAAGTTATAATTAATTAACTACATACTTAACTTTGGTTTTCTTGCATAATTAAGAGGAAAGGTCTCACCTTGAAGGGAGAGAAGGAAGAGCGTGGCTCAATTCGAGGCTTCTTTGCTCCCATCTGAGCTGCATTGAGCTGATCCATGCTGCCACTGCTTGCTCTCTTTGCCTGATAACCAGTGCCTCCATTGACTGAAGGAGGTATCTGATTCCAAAGATCAGAGAACCTACCTTATAGTAAATTAAGCAAATCATCCAAGATCATAAAATATGAAGAAATTTGGCATGGCTTTGAGATTTTATTCACAAAGTTTCTTCTTTTTAAACATTATATATATGGCGTTTATATCTATATAAATATAATATATATATATCACTTTATAAAAGATGATGCACGTCACTTAAAAAGCTGAAAAGAGCATCAAATTTGCTTTCAAATAGGTCGCCTCACAAAAGAAAGAGCCTTGTCATAAATGTTGCCTTCTCTCTGATGCTTTGAGATCGATGCATGTTACAATATTATAAACTTTTTTCCCAACCATAACTTATAAGTTCAAGTTTTTAGCTCAGTTTAGTTTGTAGCCCCAAGAATTTAATATGGGGTAAGGTTTTGCCATAAATGAATTTGTGATGCCTTTTGCATTTAAAAAAATAATCTATATATAAATCTCTTAATTTTTTCTTAATAAATAATATAGTGGCTTCTTTGTATGAGAGAAAGTATGAAAGATTTCTCAACGCTTTTCTGAAGATGGTCATAAAAACTGGAATATAATCCTAACATATTATGATGTCTACGTCTAAAGTAATTCTCAAAAATAAAAGAGTCTGATCATGAAAACTAGAATCAACAAAAAAGTATGAATATATACTTTTGTATAATATGTTTATACACCAAAAATTTATAAAAGAAATTAAGTACTAATTAATACTAAACTTTGCACAACAAGTGTACGTAATAAGCTCATCTAAATTAAAGACAGTAATGATCAAAAATTTAAACAATTGATAAATAAAATTAAGAGGAAAGTAGACCAATCAAAAGCTTCAAAGATTTCTGCATGCAATCCTATATACAGTAATTATGTGCTGTAGTAGCACAATATTCTGTATCTCATTACCTGATACAGTGATTCTGTTAATTTACATGTACTCAATCATAGTACTTATACTGTAACAATTATTAGCCAGAACTTTGGTTAATTTGTGGAGTAGTTCATAGTTTTTATTCAGCTAGCACCTGAACCCAAACAAATTAAGCTATATATATATATATATATATATCTATATATATACACATTTATTTATTTATATTTATATTTACCCCTCGTGCATTGTGATCACATACACTGCATATGTACTGTCTCACATTTTTCAATGCTTTGTTTTAGGTTGAAATATGTGCATGAAATATTTTTTAGACACGTCATTAGCATGAAAAAAAGCAAAATTATTCTTGGCATTCTGGTAAAAATAAATCAAAATGACGGGAAAAAAAAAACATATTGATCAAAGTGTCACATTACAAAATAATGGTGTCGACAAAAAGACAAGGAAAAAATATTGTAAAATGATTTGATTTGAAACATTATAATCATTTTTTTTTTTGCAAACAGAGACAATTAGTATCTGACCTGAAGTAGAAAATTATAAATACATGTTATTACAAAAGCATAATAACATTAGGAATACAGCATTTTTAACTATAAATGTAATTATATTTTGTAAAAATATAAAATTATTTTTTAGTCAATAGCTTTTAAAGTCAGTTGTTTGCTATTAATTATGTCTTAACTAAAATACACAACTATTCAATTGTGAATAATATTTTTTTATTAATGTTTTTGAAAAAATTACATATTTGCTAAGTTATTTTATATATTTGATACCAAAATCTTTAATGTTATATATTAGTCACAAAAATTATTTGAATAATTATAACTTATGCCACAAAGATTCGATATGTATACAACAATGATTGTAATTTGCAAATTCAAAAATTTGGGTATCAAATATGTAAAATAGTTAGATTTTAGTGGTAAATATAAAATTGATCTAATTTTCTTTAATTTGCACTATTTTATTTTTTAGTTACATTATTTTTTTAATATAAATTTTCGTCACATAATTAATGAAAGGAGGAGGCACACTTTTATTAAGCACATTAATTTTCAGAATGGAGCAAACTAACAATATATATGTGATGATTAAAAAAAGTGTTGGCAAATATCTTACAAAAAAAAAATCCATTCATATTGAATTACAAAAGAAATAAAGTGGGTAATTAAATAGTGGAAAGGAAAATCTAAAACATTTTAGAACATCATGAAAACATTTTATTTGTTTTGCACCACTACAATATTATGATAAAATGAGAACTAACCTCATGGAGACTACTGATGGAAGCTCCTTGTGCTTGAACCATGCTATCAAGGAATGGATGGCAGCCATGGATGTACTGATGAGAAGAAGGAATATCCATCCTACCAAAGCTGAAAAGAGCTGAGCCAAGTAGATCCTGAGCTTGATCATGATGAGTACCCATACCTAAAGATGTCTTCAGCCATGGCGCCATTGAAGGCAGGTTAGAGCTTGAGATATTTATGGAAGGAAAAACAGTGCCAAAGTTCATAGGAATATCTAAGCCCAAGCACTGATCTTCTCCAATAGAAGAGTAGTACTGGTTGTAACTCTTAGTCATTCTATGGATCAGTACTCTTTGTTGATCTTCGACTCCATGCCTAAATGTGGAAGGTGATTGATGACAGGATTTAGAGATCTCCTCCTTCACATTCCCTACATGTATCTGCCCTAGGTCTTCAACCATGTCAGTGGAGCTAAAAGGATCACTTACTTGTGCTTCACTGATGCTTGGAGTACTATACTCAGAGCCATTAGTACTACTGCAAAGCATGATCTCACCAGTTAGTTCTAGAGAGAAATTAGAGGGAGAAGGAGGAGCAGTACTGCTGGTAAATCTTGACCTAGCTAGAAATGGAGAAATGTGTAGGAGGCTAGCTAGATAAGTTCAATTAATGTTTTTGTCATGATTCTCAAATAAGAAATAAAAATAAAAAAAATAAAACAAGAAACAAAAACCAAGCAAGAAAATTCCAAATCCTAGGAATGAAGAGAAGAGAGAAATTTGAACGAATCAACAACAGAGAGAATAATATTAATTATAAGTTAATGTTTATTATTTGATCTCACCAAGAACAAGAAGAGAAGGACAAATTAGTTAGGATATTAACTGAATTATTTAGTGAATGCATGGAATTGAGAAGAGAGACTTACAATAAGGGGCAATCGTGGCTCCAAAAGTGATCACCAAGAGCTGAGGGGGGGAGGAGGAGAAGGTGGTCGTCGGGAAGATGATGGAGATCTATCATGTTTGAGGACTCCATGATTTCTTCTTTTTGATCTCTTTTATAAAAGTAGGGTTTGATCATCAAGCTTGGGATGAGTCCCAAGATGGAAGAAAAAGGAGAGAAGAAAGGTTTGGAATCTCTCTACAGCACAAGCCTCCCAAAGAAATACTTGAGGCCCTCATTGGAGCCCCTCTCTCTACTTTTCTCCAGTCATCACTTTTGCATCCCCTTTACTCTTTCAAATCCTCCATCATCTTCTCTCCCCTTGTGCTTGGAGCATGCAGCAAAGGATCTCTCTCTCTCTTTCTCTCACACACTCTCTCTCTCTCTCTCGCTCTCTCTCACTCTCTCTTTCTCTCCACTTTACTTTTCAGGGAGAACTTTCTGCAGCTCTGAAACTAAAGGGATCACTGCTTGACTACATATCACACTGATGATCACTTAGCTTGCCGATTAGTAGAGATACAATATATTTTGCACACTCTATCGATCGCTTTATATGTCTTTGTTTTTACTTACTGACTGAAAGAAGAGGCTTTTCTTTTGCGCTATCTGCAATTACAGGGAGATGATTATAAGTCTCCAGCCAGCCATGATTGTAAGCTGAGCCTTTGATCTTGAGGCTTTCGAAATTGATGGTGATGATTGCACCCATGCCATACTCTCTCTCTCTCTCTCTCTCTCTCTCTCTCTCTCTCCTCTCTCAAGGAAGGCATGGTTAAACATGCAACGCAACACGGTAAACAATGGCAAAATATACAGAAAAAGAATACAAAGATTTATATAAAGAATCTCAACAACGAAAAAAACTACAAAAAAATATTATATCAAAAGGATCAATACAGATAAGATTTCTGTAGACAACTAGCTACAAGATCATCGGAATAAATCACAGCCCTAGCTAATATACAAATCAGTATATATAATACCTTTCAAAAAATTAGTATATATAATAATAATAAATCATATCAGTTAAATCACTTCGCTACCACACCGTATGCAAACTCAAAATCGAAATTTATTAAAAATGTCACACCTCAAGCTTTACGAGCTAAACCAAATAGAATTTGGGTTATCAAACTCTAACAAAACATGTGGTGGCAATGGATATACTAACCTAGATAGTATTATTATAGTCCTCATAATTTTGAAGAAGCATTACGGCTCAAAATAGCTATACTAACTTTTTGAATACTTGTTTGGCCTCTTTAGGAGATTTTATTTGGATTGGAGCACATATATTTGCTGAATTTTTTTTTAAACTTCTTATAAAAAAACATATTTGATGTACTTTATATTTGTGGTGTAAAAGGCTTAGGCTACACCTTCTTATAAAGCATGGTCATGGCTCTCGTAAAAGATGTATATATAATTCTCCTGCTTGAATATTGAATTAGTATATATTTATGGAATATGTTTGCTACGGGACAACATCCTGCCAATATTTCTAATAGTTAAAAAATGCATTATACTTTCAAAACATAAGTTAATTAATTGTGATTTTTTTTTCCGGATGTTTTCGATAAAGCTTCAATCTTGCTTTCACCAAATTTCAAAGCATTTAGTTCGATGTTATCTTAATACTATATTATATTATCTAGAAAAAAAATTAATTTGACATCATTAAATAACATTCTTAAAAATAATAGAATTATCAATCAAAAAATTACATTTAGATTACATAATATAACATCAAGATAACATCGAACTAAATGCCTCATAAAAATTTTCTTCTCTAAATAATATTGAAGTTCTAAATGAGTTCTTACTCTTTAGTCAAAGGGCTTCAATCCAATTACTCATAATGAACATATGGCCTGCAGAAGGATAAGGCAAACATCTTTAATTACCAATTACTAATATTTTCAATAAGTCTCTTTCAAAGGTCTATATAACATCTCTTTGGTTGTAATTAATTAACTGTCTGATAATTACTCATGCATCTCAGGATCGATTATAGAGTTTTCATTATTAGCTAGTCTCATAATTTTTCTTCAAATAACACCTTTACAATTTTAGGCCATGAGTTATCACACGCCTGCCACCTTCCACGTAGTTTAATTATCTTCAAAGTTCGAACCACATAATACTATGAATGATTAGCTTTAATGCTATATTACAAAATCTCATTCTCCAAATATAGAGGTATCATATCTTCTTTGCTTCAAAGAACTGCGCAACTTAAGAGCTTCCTAGGAGATCACCTACTCCAACTCAAATATGCTTAACTGTAGAGTTTTTATCGCTAGCCTCACGATTTGACCTCAAAGAGCATCTCTATTGTTTTAGGATTATACTATTTACTAATAAAGCTCAAGATCTCCTTACCTTATGATATAAAATAATTCATTCATATTCTCTTCTTACCACTCATCTGGCCTAGCTAGAAGGTTGCGGTAATTAAGAGCTGTTTAATTTGCATCAATGATTTCTTTTTTTTAGATATTATTCAACGATCATTCACCACCATTTCTATCATGTGTCATCATGGTCCATGCACGAGAATAAATTTGAGCAAGGTTTTGACTCATCTTTGGTGGGATTTTGGTCACTTGAATTCTCAACTAACAAAATATTTTCAATAATGACTATATTTTGAATGAGTTACAATCGGATTCGTTTTCGTGAAGTTTAGTTTTTTGACAGCTAGGGTTGATGATGACATGACCATTAATGGACTTACTCAACATCTTGATTGCTAGACACATATTTTTGAAAGCTAGTCCTTGAACGTACGTAATGAGATCAATGTACTTGAAATGCTAAACACACACATTTTAGTTCATACATGCAATCACACAATATCTATATATATATATAGTGACTAAAGCATACGGAGGTACTAGGTTGAAGGCAAATAAAATGACCTCATCTTCAGATAATGAACATCAATTCTATTTAGATTAATTTGTCAGATAAAGATAGACAAAGAGAGAAATTGGGACTAGAGAAAAGACGTGATCGCGGTGGGGACTCAATTCAACATTGATCGGGAAGATGTGGTTGTGGCCGGCGACAATGCCGACGATGGAATGAAAAGCGACAATATTGATGATGAGTAAACTCTAGGGGAGTGAAAGAGAGTTGGAAAGGCTGAGAGTAAATGAATAATTGACTAAATTTAGAACAGTAAAAAATGGACCTATTTACTGTTTGCCTTATAAATCCCTTGCATGGATGCAGTTTTACTGCTTTTGATGGGGTTAATAGTAATTAAATTCCTTTAATATAGGCCTACGTATAACTTAGTTCTTTTAGTTTTTAAATTTACCAAAGGCCTTCTAATTTAAAATAAAGTACAAATATATATAGCAATTAAATTTATTTTAATTAAAGTACTTAATTATCAGAGAATATTTTCTCTAGTTAATATGTTTGATCTTATCTTTATCTAAAATATTAATCTAACTTTTAAATTAATCAAAATAGTCTATCAATTAAAGAAAATATATATCCTCCATTAAGTTTCTTTATTAATACTAAAAGATCTATTTACATATTAACTTAAGATATAAAATTTATTTGATTAATTTAGAAATTAGAAGGTCCTAATTGCTATTAACAACCCTTTATAATATCTTGGTCACGATCTAGCTCTGTAAAAGCTTAATTAAAAATCTTGTTCACTTTAAGTAGACTTAGTTAGTGGAATAATTTAAAAATTTTAAAGTTGCATTTCAGTCCCAATTATAAAAGTTCAATGCTTCAGAGATTATTTTTGAAAAGTTAATTAAAAATTCCCCTCCACATCGCTTCGAGCGGATTGCAAGCACCGAAATTTGGGCAGGGCCAGAATTTCTCTGCACTTTTCATTATAAATGGATGAATCTCTCGACCAAGAAGTTCTTTATGAGCATCTTAGACATTCCGGCACGTAACAAATAAGTTTCATATTTTAGATATATAGTCTTTTATTTTGTAATATATACTTACTTTTTTGATAGCAAAAAACTTTCCAAGAGGAATCTTGATATCTCATTTCCGAAACTTGAATCTAAGATGTAGAGGTGTTTCCCTAAATCACATGCACTTACTTTGTATTTAGCTCAAATTTGAATTTCCAAAGAAGATGAAACACTTTCTAGATATGCTCAACATTCTAGCTCTTCATAAGCTAAAACCTCCCAATAATGATATATATATATATATATATAGATCATTTCTTGAATGTCAAAAAATGATGCATGGCCACCTAATAGATTTCCATTAGTGTCATGTTGAATTTTGATCTTTTAGAAACCCATGATATTGAATTTCACTCGATATTTTTATTTGATGTATACTAAGTGTTGCTCTGCAACTATTACAAAGTGTAGCGGCCAACTGATGAAATCTCTATATAACATTAGCTTTCGAACAAAATTTTTCTAGCTTCTAATATCAAAAATGGCATCTATCAACATGTTTGGCATCTTAGAATCTCGTGATACATAGCTTTTTAAGGAGTGTAGAGGCTAAAAGCATTATTTATCTCGTTTGATTTTTTTTAACCTTAACTTTTTAATTTAAAATCAAAAGCCAAGGCTAAATTGTCTGATAGATTTTGTGTTAGGAAAATAATTATTGTGATATGAATATTAACATAGATGAAGGAATACATTAGATTAACAAGTTACCAAAATTGTTTTTTGAAAAAATAGTTACCTAAGTTATATACATGAAAAAATTACATGCATAATACTAAACTTTAACTATTTTATATATTTAATATTAAAATTATTAATATTATATATCGAGCATAAAAATTATATAAAAATTATAACTCATATATAATTTATGTTATAAAATTATGGTATGCATATAATAAAAATTTTTATGTAAATTTTATGACTAATATATAATTATTTGGGCATCAAATTAATATATGAAAAAATAATAATAAATTTTAGTGAAATAAATATAATTGTGCGAGTGATCCATATGGACCATATCATCAACTTAAAGGAATCAGCTATTATAATTATAAACCTAAATTTTTTGCTTTAACTTATGCTTTACAACTTGTGAAATATTTAAGTCCTTTTGCAGTTCTGCTTAAATTTGTCCTGCAGCCAGCTATAACTTCCATTTATAAATATAATATAGGATAAATGGTAAGAAATGAATTGCAAATTAGTCTTAATTTAAAAAAAAAAATTTAAATCTTGAGTTTATAAAACTATTATTATTTAGTCTCAATTTATTTTAAACCGTATAACTTTAATTTAGCTTTTAGAAATTAATTTTGAAATATTAATATTAATATTTTTTTAATTTTAAAGCAACGAAAGTAAAATATGAGAAAAATTAAATTAAAGCGGTGAGGATAGAGAAATATAATGATATATATTTTAAAATATAAAAATTATTTAAATTAATCAAAAAATAATTAAATTTATTTTTTTTTATTATTAAAAATAAGTGAGAAAAATAAGATTCAAAAAATAAATCAAAACTATAACGTTTTTACAATCTTAGAAATCAACATTAAAATTTTTAAAAAATTAATATTAATTTATAACGCTGAATACTCACACATATATGTGAATGTATATATATATATATGTATGTGTGCACGCGTGTAAATTAACATACTAGTGACATTAAAAAAGAGGTAGACATGAACCTTGAACTTTAATAAGGTTTGCCCCACACATATTGCAAGGACATGCCAGTAAAAATAATATCAAGACCCATGGGATGAGAGCATGGGCAAGTTTGTCTTAATTTGCTCTCACACTGTCTGCACATTTTTTTAAGCATTAAAATGCACAATATTTACTTGTATGTTTAAATAAAAATCTAAAATATAAAAAAGGCTTCTAGTTTACTTAACTAAAGTATTAGTTTGGTCGTCTGGTTGGCTGGTCGAATTACCAGACTGGATCACCCAGATTTTTATGAAGTTGAGCTTGAGTGGATCCGAGTTAACCCCATGACATATCTAATATCAAAACATATCTAAACAATACTTGATTTATTTTATTTTTTTTAATTCTCACACATATGATAAAATATTAATAGTACAGCTGATCATTATTTGATATAAATTGTTACTTTAGTAAACTTTTACTGAAAAAAATGTATGATCCTCTCCATAGATTCATTTTTATGATTAACATGCATCTTTAATGAAGATGTGATTTGATATGCTTTTATATCTTTAATTTGTCAGTGCTAATATTCTAAGGGTTGAGATTAGTTTTTCAAAAAATACTTCTTAAACTAGCATTGCATTGTAGTAGTAGCTGAGTGAAAATTTTTAAAATTTATCTACATTACTTTTCCTGTTGGCAGAACAATTGATAGTAGTTATGTTGATATTAAATCTAAAATCTCAATAATAAATAAATAATTTTAAAATTTAAATTTAATTAAAATTTTGATATATTTGTAGTGTCGCATAAGTAAAAAAAAAAAACTTTTGCCTATGTGGTACTATTACTTTATAGGTTTCACATAAAAATCTAGTTGAGTTGAAAGTTTGAAGTCACTTATAGGGGCTACAAAGTATTTTTTTCTGAAAGACGCATTATTGAATAGAAAATGCATATAAAGTTTTTTTTTTTTTTGATAGAAATGTAGAACTATTGTTGAAAAAATAGCAACAAATAAATTGAAAAATGTAAATAAATACAAAAAGAAAATAAGAGAAAAGTGAGATAAACAGGTGCATATGCATAAAAGTTTTATATAAAAACTAGATTGATCCAAAAAACCTCATCACCACCTTAGAAGACAATACACAAAGAGTACAAAAGTTATAAGTTTAAAAAAAAAATCAAATTACAAAAGGAGAAGCAAGATCCCTCATTAAATGTGCCATTACAGATCAAGATTGTTGATCCGAGAGAGGACTGTAATCTAGAAAGAAAGGCTTAGATTGCGTCCAATTAGAAATCCTTTGCTTTATGCTTATGCTTTTATTTATGTGTTTTAATCTTTATAATTGCCATAGTTATTGCTCCAGCCTGAATTAAGTATGATATTTAACTAGCAAGATGTCTCTGATGATTTAGCTAAATCTTAGTAGCAAGCATAATCTATTAGAACTTGATTGATTTTGCATGAATCATGAATTTCGATTACTGAGCAAGTACTTGTACTCCAAATTAGTGGTTTGGTCACTAACCTTGCTGATATATGGTTGTTTGTGGACAACCAGTTCGACTTGAGCTTCTATTTATGCTATGCTTCACTTAGTTGCTTTTCATTCTTACCTTGCAAGGGCAGGCTTACATATGAATCAATAAGTTGAACCTTTTTATGGCATCTTAGGTTAGATTTATTCGAATGGTGTTATTTGACAGGCTAGAGCCTCTTGATCTTCTTTTCTGCCACATGCCTATTGATTTATCTATATGTGTGTTTGCCTAAGATCAATGTACTAATATTCGTGTAACAACTATAAATATTGAGAATTTGGCATTCATTGTTTTTTTATAAATTATCTCACTTACTCAATTTGAATTGTGTGAGCAAAACTTGAACCAGGAGAAAATCAATGGTAGAAAGTTGAAGGGAAGGCAACTAAAAAAATACAAGACAAATAAATAGAATTTTAATTAGCGTGACATGTCTATAAAAAAGGAAAAATCATGGCGCCCGTTGAAAGCGGCTTGAATTCACTAAATGAATCTAATTATAAGATTGTGTGAGTATTAATTGATACAGTACCAATTCCCTCAAGTGAAATGACAGAGAGGATAAATTAGTTGGAGTTATATTCAAAAGACTTGCTTTTAACTAATTAAGCAAATTAGCAAAGCTCTAATTAAAACCAGATCATGTCCCCATTCAAAAGAAAACCTGCCATGATTGGGACCTTTAATTAAGTATGGGTCATTTCCTCCATGATAGCCAAATCAAATTGAATGTCTCTCTTTCAATTGAGTCTTTAGTTGGTCAACTCATGTCAAAATTAAAAGCTAAATTTGATATCATCCTTTTGCCCTTCAATAAATCAAACACACTTTAGAACCCTTGCTTTATGCCTGACCAGCACTTTAGTTCTTAAACTTTGCTTTACTTTTATGTTATATTTTCCTCTCTCAAGAGACTGATTGAGCTATTAGGGAAAGCCACCAATAGCATGATTAAAACTTGTACTGAATATTATATTTTTTTTTAATAGCTTTAGTGGGGAGGAATTTCTTCAATACAATATTTAGCTAGGGTTGGAGAAATCAAGGCCACAAAGATTAATATTATAATTAGGCATTAGGGATAAAGGTAAAGTGAACCAATGCCCTTAGGCTTGAGATCCCTTAAAGGTGTTTTGACAGAAGAAGAAGACAAAGGGATTGGGGGAGGGAATATATACCTTTTTATTAATCTTTTTTATTTTATTTTATTTTATTTTTTGAAATATTCAGCAAGGAGGGTCCATGGCTGAGTCCTTGGCTGCTTTTGATGCATCAAAATAAAGGCATGATGATGCTGAGAGTGTGGAGCCATGCCCCTCTCCCTCTTATCTGCAATGATGTGAAGCCCTCATGTTCCCATGTACCATCTTTTTTAACCATTGTAGGTCCCATACCACATTCTCTCATGTATTGTCATGGCCCATTATCATGTCCATCCATGCCCATGACATGCCAAAACTTGTGTGTTCAAATATGTGGCTGATCAAGAGATGGATTATTGGCATCAATTGGGTAGGCATATCAAAAGTTTCTTTCTTTTTTTTAATAATGAATAAATTAACTCTCATATTTTAGATCATTAGAAAATTAGAGTATTTATACGAAAGGGTAATTAATTTCTTGAAATTTGGCCAAAGCTTATAATACTATAACAGTAAAAAAGATACATCAAGTACAAAAGGTTCGATCCTCATTGAGAATCGCACAAAAATCGAGTGGGAGGGACATGCCCCTGCGCCACTCTGTATTATCTAAACAAGAAAAAGAAGCAACAAAATCTGCCGCTCTATTAGCGGCTCTGTAAACATGAGATATCTTATGTGCCTTAAAGGCATCCAAAAGAGCAGAGATCTGGGCCATGGTCCGGTCAGGAGGATGTCCTCTGGCTGTCCGATGAAGGTCCACAATGGTGATGGCTGAGTCACCCTCTATCCAAATCCCGTCCGCCGTATCCGCCCACTCTTGGGCGGCTGTCAACGCGATGAGCGCTCCCGTCGCTTCTGCTGTCAGAGTGGCCTGGGTGTAGAGCTTGGATCCTGCTGCTAGGAGGAGGTTGCCACAGTGGTCCCGCACAACTCTGCCCGCACCTACTGCGTCATTCTGTTTAACGGAGCCGTCAAAGTTCACCTTAATCCATCGTGGGGGTGGGGGATCACAATGGGAAGCAGAGGGGTAACAACAACCTTGAAGGCTGTTGGGATCCCAGTTCCCCATATTGGATGAAAATTGTTCTTGGGCTTCGCTAAAATGAACAAGTGCAGCGATTACTCTAGGCAACGGGAAGGGTTTGTTGTGGACGCGACCATTGCGAGCTCTCCATGAGTGGTACAAAGCCGCCACCATTTTAATAGCCTGAGGGTCAGCTACATTCTTATGGACTCGTGACTGTAGGTTACCAAGGAAAAGCTTCAACAGTTGAAAATTACGAGCAGAAGATGATAGATTTCCCTCAGTCGAAGCAGCCACCGTTGCTGAATGCGCAGCTGCAGCAACTGCAGGAATGCATCCCGTTGCTGCGGCTGTAGGAGACGCTGCAGCAGCGATGGTAGCAGCAGCAGAAGAATGTGCAGCTGCTACTGTTGCAGCAACAAATTTTGCTGCTGCTGTCGCAGTAGCAGCGGCAGAATGTGCTGCTGCTGCTGTGGCAGCAGCAGGTTTTGCTGCAGGTTTTGCTGCAGGTTTCGCTGCTACTGCAGCATCAGGTTTCGCTGCTGCTATCGTTGTTGCAGCTACTCGGGGCAGCGCTCAGCAAGAATCGGCTGCTGGGTGTCTAATCTGCAGCCCCGGTCTTGTACTGGATTCGCCATCTTTGCAGCAACCTGCAGAAAAAATGTTAGCATAAAAAGAATCCCTGCCGTTACCGGCAAGTCTGGGTGTTTTTCGTACAGTGCATTTAAGGTGGACCTTTGATTATGCGTACGTCTACTACTATAAATAATGTCTTGAATATAGTGACAATATTTGTCTTAACCTTAAAGAATTACACAACTTGAGCACTTCTTATTATTAGCCTTACGATTTTACTTCAAAAGATATTTCTATAATTTAGGATCTTAGAAATTTCCTCCTTTCTAATATAAAATAATTCATTTTCATATCTCTTACTATTCTATTTAGAAGTTTAACAAGAGTCACTTTTTTTTTTTGAAACATAGCCTAACGATCACACATTGCCCTCTTTGGCTAAGGATCTGTCATTTGTAATAAAAAAATATGTGACGTATGTCTCTCCAATCCATTTTTTTCTCATTGGCCTTTTTTAATAAATTATATTATCTTTAATTATTAAATTACTATTTTAAGAAATTAAAACTATATATTTAAGTATTTTAATTACTATTATAACATATTTTTTATATTTTAATCTATAATAATAATTTTAAATTTTTTAAAATAATAATTTAATAATCAAATTTAACAAAATTCATAACAAATGGTCCATGTCAAAGAAATTTTAGATAGTAAAGGGCTAAATAATATGTTTTTATTTTTTTAACTTTCATAAAATCAAAGGTCTACCTCAGGTCCAATATAACTTCCGTGGAATTCAACTTAATAAACAATATATATTTACAAATAGAGATATCAATTTAAAATCCAATCAAAATCATTAACTTTTTGTTTTGTTCAAATGTTGAAATCATTAACCTGTCAAAATTAAATTAGAATTTACATATTATTTTGAAATAAACAAAAAATTGCTAAATAAAAATTTTGTCTAATTCTCAAATAAAATAATATTAATCAATCAAAATAGTATCATATATAGAAGTACGAAATATTATCTATTATATAATTTATTCTTAATCATTACATCAAAATTAATTTTAATATTACAATTCATATGATATGCTATATTGTGGGGTTATTCCGAAGATTATATCGCCACACTTATAAACATATATATATATATATATATATATATATATATATATATGCAAAAATGTGCTTATTTATGTATTACACGTATAGTTATGTATTTAATCGTATGTATATTTATGTAAATACATTTGTCTTTATATGTATATTTAGCTATATATTTAAATATACTTTCAAACATAGAAATACGTATTTATATATATATGTACATAATTATAAGAAAATATTTAAAATGCGCATATACAAAAATAATGTAGTCAAAAGAATTAGAGCAATAATATCCTACTAAAAGCAACATCAGTTATTTAATCATTATCGTACTCCTATGCAATAGTATTCGACATAAATATAAATTAAATGCGCACATATGCATAAAGAAACCATTGTAAAAGACTAATAATAGTTTTTTATTCTTGTATGAAATAATTAATATATGAATGTCAAATTGCAATTCAGTAGCATTTTGTATTACTACTTTGAGAATCAATCACATGAGAATATGATATCTTAACAGTTGCAAGTTTTGTATTGCAGTACGATCAATAAAATTACTCGATCGTAAATGAAGTATCAAGGCCAAAGGTCTTCGAGAGTTCAGTATCATTAATTCTTCAGCTAGGTATCATTCTAATGAGTATATTACTCTAACTGATGTAAGTAATCGTAAAAGTGCAAAAGAAGTATCAAGTAATCTAATCAATGGAACATATATAGCTATGAAAAAGTAAACAAAATTGCTAAGAAAGAACGAAATCTACAAAATGCATGGTCAATTATATTGCCTAAGGGAGAGAAATATGCTTACAAACAAGTTAATCTAATACAATAAGATGGATAACTTACGAGCAAAGTGAGGATTAATTTTAAGGAGCTATTTTTACCAATTGTGGTGATAGCATCAATTCTTACACTTCTTGGCTCGACTGCAAACCACAACTTGGATGTCGAATGGATGAATGTTACGACAAATATCCTTAATAGAAATTAATTAGAGATACATATGATGCAAACTGAAATCTTTAATAGTGTGACTGAAATTTTGATGTATTATTTGGCATTATCATCTATCATCTATCTTGGATTTAATAGTTCTATAAAGTTTTATAGTGTCTTTGAGAGGAGGGAGATCAATAGAGAAGTCATGTTTCTTGTACTAGATAGTTCAATGCGACATTCATCGTAAATTATTTAACCTTCAGTGTGAGTTAACTCTAAACTTTTCTTAAGTCTAGTTAATTACTTAGTTAATTTGTGAAAATTATTATGAGAATACAGTTCCCGCACGCATAAAAAACTTATGCAAATTGTACATTCATATTAATTTCTGAAATTGAGTCTTCTCAATAATTTACAGTCTAAAAGATGTCTATCAACTTTGAAGTAGCGTTTTTCTTCGTCCGGGCTCCAGAATTTTTCAGTGCATTCATCGTAACCCCAACAAAAATCTTTCACAAGATCTTAATCTCCAACCAAACAAAGAACACATCAAAAAAACTTGAGGTTAAACTTTAAAAAAGCATGTTTGCCAAAAGCATATCTTTTAGTTTAAAACAGGAAGATAGAGCCACAACTCCATCATAATTGATGACCAACACTAGCAGCTTTTCCTTAACATCATTATTTGACAAATGTCATGACTTCTTTGATATAAAAACTAATATATATCTATAGATACACAGATATATTTCTGATAACAGAACCGGCTTTAACTGGTCTTCCTTCTCTTAAGCTGACCTTTCTGGTAGAATTGCCCAGTTGGTGTGAAAGCTGCCATCTTTCTCTTTAGAAGCCAAAGAAGCCACACATGAAGAGGCCATGAGCTAGAGAGTTATAGTGAGGAAAGAGTTATGCTCTCTATGTTCATCTATCTTTTCTGAGGCCAAAGGGAGAGGGGACCGGTGAGTTAGGCGCCGACCAAGCCTCAGTACTAAACTGGCCGAAGCCACTCATTCAGTTTGATCAGCACCATCTTCAGAGTTGTACAGTTACTGAAAAAGATGTAAAGTTTTCTTAAAAGATATATTCCTATCCAGTGATCTTTTGCAGGAGTGGTTGTGGTTCATGGAAGCTTCATGTGCTCCGTTTTTCTTCAAGATATCTATGTTGTTAATGTTATTATTGGATCCATTTTGAGCAAAGGCAAGCTCGAAATTTTCAATTTTTCAGCTTATCTTTAGAATCGAACCGATTTGAGCCTAATGCTTGATTCCGAGCCTATTCGAATCAACATTAATTTAAGCTGGCTCAACAACAACCACCAAGCTTTATCCCACTAGGTGGGGTTCGCTATATGAATCTTCTATTAATTCTTTTGCATTCTATATATCAAATAAAAAGTACTCATTTAGCTTTAAGTATGGAATGTAATTCCTTATAGTTTTTGTCATATCTTTTTTTATATTTCTTTTCTAATTTTATACGGACAAAATTAAATAATTCAATTTTTCTTGCTAAAATTTTAATTGACTTATGATATGCATGTCCAAACTATCTTAAAGCACATTCTTTCTGAGCCTATTCTCAATTGAAATTACTATAATCTTCTTATAGATATACTATTTCTCATCACTTCTTTTTATATATACTAATGAATCTAATTTAACATCCTCATTTAAAATTTTAGGTGGCTAATTAATATATTAAAAATACTAATTTATTTTACATCTATTTGACCATTAGTTATATGGAGAATAAGCCTTAAATATATATATTACTATGTAAGTAAGCCATCCTGCCAACTTGCAGAAGAAATTATATGAATATTTTTCATATTAAAATTATTTATATTATACATGTAATTTTAAGCTAATATGAATATTCATATTTTAAGTGAGGTAGAGCCAAATTAAAATCGACGCAAAATCAATTTCAAGCAAAAGGTTTTAGTCACGATCATTCAATTCAAAGATTTTAATTTGATTTCAAGCCGGTTGAAATTCTAAATGAGCTTCAAGCAAGTACTTCAAGGAGCCTCGGATGATAAATGCAACTAGTTGCGAAGCTTTCCCCATATACATTTTACTTGAACTGTATATCTCATAAAATGAGTTTAGGCTTGTTAAAAGATTTGAATTTGTCCACTTTAAAAATATGATGAAATATTTTTAATATTTAATATAAAATATTAATATTATATTTGATGTAAAATAAAATTATTTTAATATTAATAATTTTTGTATCAAACATGAAATAAAGTTTATTTTTGAAAAAATGTTAATAGAATATAAAATAAATTTAATTTTTAATATTAAAATTTGTGTAAATATACGTGAAATAAATATTTAAAAAATTAATTGAATGATTTTAAAATGGTTTGAAGTGTTTTAGGCCTTATGCCAAACAAGGGTTTGTGCTTGTTTGTTGAAGAGAGAAAATAGAACCAAATTCTATTTTTAATTAATTAGAGTTTGAAGGAATATTATGCCAAAAATTAAAAATACATTCTGAAAATATGAAACTTTCACAAAAAAAATTCTTGAAGATTTTGAAGCCATTTCCTTTCTCTGAGAACATCTACATATAAAGCCCAAAAAGGAGAAAGTTACAATCGGACAAGCATAGAATTAAATGAAAATTTTCGATGGGCGAGTAGTTTTGTGTCTAGTTTACGAGCAAGAAATCATTGCCAAGAGAAAGAACTATAAAACATGGACACTTCAAAAAATCACATCGTGGGAATATTGTATCGGACAAGCCATGCATGTAGCATGTTCTAATAAAATGATAAATAAAAAAACTAAAGGATACTTCTTAAACACGTGAGGATATTTTGAAATACGTTAGGATATTTCTGAGATATAAGACACTTCTAAGACATATAAAATAGAATTGAATACATTTAATATATTAATGTTAAATTTATTTATTAATATTATATTTTTTAATAAAATTTATAAATACATCTTTCTTTTCTTTATTCTTTTTATTAATATTTAAAAAAATTATTATTGTTAGAATTTTATCTGTTAAATTTTTATCTAATATAAATTAAAATTCTAAGTTAACCAAGCTAAATTAAATTTCTTTCTGCCTTATTGCCCTCAAGTCATATGAAAATGAACCAACCGTAAGAAATTTAGAATTCTAGCTTCATATTTATTTTTCTTTTATCTTTAATACTGAAAGCTCTTATTTTCTCTTATTGTTGTGCTCATTGTGATTGTCTTAACAATCAAAATTGTATTTCTCTTATTCAAAGTGAACCCTAAATTTATATCTTAAGTCTCTTCAATGCCGACGCCATCTGTTCTCAAGTTGTTATCTTAATTTTATGAGACTTCAGTGCTATTCATAAATTGTTTATACGTACAAATTTAAACTTATATTATGTTTTTATATATATTTTTAAGTATGAATTATTAACTTTATTATTATTGTATATATTTGACATGTCATGTAGTATCAATATCCTATATTTTAAAAATCATGTTCCATATCCCGTATCGCGTATGTGCTTCATAAAGGAAGAGTAATAAATTGGCACCCGTGCACTTTGTCCCATTTCAGATTGAAGCTAAGATTAGAAAGGTTGCATGCCATTTATGCCTACAAGGAGCCAAGAACCATCTCATCTTCCATGTGTCCCACCTTAAAAAGAAGGTTGGAAATTAGCCTAGAGAAGGACGAATCCCCAACAACAATTAATCAGTGAAGATGGGCAGCCAGAATTAGAAATCCTAGACAGAAAAAAATTGCTAAGAGATTGAAGACTGGTGCATGCCACAACTGCAGATCTATGAATAAGTGTTGATGAATAAGTGTTGAAGAAGCAGCTGGAATGAAAGAAATGAAGATCTATGAGGACAAGAATCAATTTGAAGCCGGATGGAATGTTGCGAGCTGTTGGAACAAAAGAGTCGTTACTTCTGGTTTTCTTTTTATTTTTGAATTTGAATCGATGTTATTGAATCAACCAATTCAGCACTGTTGTATAAATACCTATATTGTGTTGACCTGGGAAGGCGTGAATGAGAATTCCTATTTTGTTCTTCTTCTTTTCATCCTTTTCCATTCTTCTCTCCTTCTTCTTCTTTCATCAGTACTTGGCAGCAAGGATCAATCTCCAGCAACCATATATAGATGGAGCCCAGGGTGTGAGAGTCAGCGAAGAAGCCAAAGGTGGTAGCAAGCTGCAAGCCTTTACTTTGGTTAAAGTTGCTTTCTCTTTAGATTCCAATTAAGAATAGAGGAGAAGGAGAAGAGAGGGATTTCAAACCTCCATTGTTTGGTCCTCCCAGGATTGAATTGTTCATTGGTACAAATGGATTGTCCAAATAACTAAGGCTGGTAACTTATATGAACTGCTTATAACTAATTTAACCATCCGATCTAGATGCCATTTGGCTAAATTTTTTGAAAGAGGACATCATGTATAGCTTTTCAAAGCTTGCAAACTTACGTCTAGCTCATTATAAAGTAACGTATTCTGAAGATTATTTCATCTACACAACTTTAAAGTGATTTTTAAAGTATCACTCACATTCATCTATAACATATATAATTTGATTAGCATTAAATTTTTTCCTTGTTAATAGAGTAAATTAAAAGAGAGGTGCTGCAATCCAAAAATCCAACTAGCTAGCTACATTGTCTGAGAATATGGCTTCAACTATCAATTTAAGCCTTCAAGAAATCAGGTTGCTATGTTAAGATTTTGTTTGAGATAGCGTAAATTGTGCTATACAACATGTTTTTTTTTTAAAGTTTCAAAGTATATTTTCTATGGAATCTGTGGGAAACTTTTAATTATGCTACAGTTGCTATAACAAAAAAACTATTATACATAACGTTGTTCCTAATAGAATTCAAGTATGCTATAAATATTCAACTGTTCTTTTTGGTCGATTCTTCAAACTCTTATTTTAAGATGAGAGGAAATCCCCAAGATCAAATTGGCTACCCAAGAACGTTAAAATTTCGTTTGGTTCGAGCTTTTTTTTTAAACAAGTGAAAAAAATATTTTATTTTTTAAGTTTAATATCAAGAAACTTTATTTTAATATTAAAAAGTGCATAAGATGTAAAATAAAATTGATTCTAATATTTGTATTTGTATTGGTTGTATAATAAAGTAAATTTTTATAGTTGAAATTTGTATTAAGTGAAAAAAAATACCTCAAACCAAACGAGACCTAAAAATAATTTTTTTAACAAACTAAACACTATTAGATGGTCCTTAATTAGTCAGGCCGGGTCTTTCATTGTAATGCTATTTAGATATCTATAAATTATTACTTATTTAATATAATTATATTAAATAATGATAATAAAATATTAATTCAATCCTATTCTCCATTCATTACAATTAGAGTAATTTCTATATATCACGTAATTTTGAGAATGACATCTAATTAATTCCATTTTAAAGTTACAATCATGCAATTTTTTATAATATTATTTAAATATATTATCAATTAATTTCTTCAAATAATATAACATCAAAGTAACATTGAAACTTAGTTTTAAAACTCGACTATTTCAAATCGGTTTCAACCACTTTGAATCCGAAAAACTCTATGTTTTCGGTTTTAGTCGAAACTCTAAAACTCATGATTAATTATCTAAAGAACAATGTGTTATAATTAATGTAATTTATTTAAATATTTTAATCATATAAAGAATAATATTCAATAATCATTATTAATAAATTTTACTTTTTGAGTTTCAAAATTTTAAATGATTTATAGGCAAAACTAAAATTGTGAATACATACTGAAATTACTAAAATTATCAAAAATATAAAAATCGAAAACTGAAATCAAAACTGAGTTTTAAAATCCAGCAACGAAAAAAAAGCACCCTTAATAATAATCATGCCCAATAAGCTACATTTAGAGTGCCTTTTAACGTTAGGCGAGCCAATAATTCTTCTGAAGAGAGTACCACTCGGACACAGCTAAAGAAGCACATGTAGATGTTCCCTCGTGAAATTATTATAGTAAATCATGCACATCCATGGTCATTATAGACATGATCGACGAATTTATGATGCTAGCAATGCATCATGCTATGCCCCATGCATGGCATGTGTTGCCCTACACAATATTCATGCCATGCCAAAGGAGTCTTCTTTCCCATCGGCTGATCTTTTATGATAATACTTCAATATTGAGTGCATGCAGAAGATTTGAACTTAAAAAGAAAAGCTAGCAGACGAGCTGTGGATTTTAGAAGAACATGATAGAATCCAACTAAAGTCTGCTGAAATCAGAAGAGAGAGAGAGAGAGAGAGATCAGAAAGAGGAAGCAGAAGCAGCAGCAACTCAAAGCAAAACCTTCAACTGCTTCAATGATGATAGTTCTCAGTTTGACTGCCAAAAAGACTGCATTTTTATTTTGAATGGGGGCTTCAATATGGGCTCCATCAACAAGGTAATGTGATCGAATAGTGTCATAATTCGATAAATTTTCAGCGTTTTAAAATCATAATACAGTTATGGCCAAATTAAGCTTTATTTGAAGTATATAATTATCAGTAATCTTTCTTTCTTTCTTTATTGAAGGTTCATTGATTATAGATCGTAATTAAGCACCAGAAATTGTTGCTCCTGGAGCTTATTAATTAAGAACTCTTTGTAATGAGAGTTTTGCTTGGCCTAAAGAATTAATTCTTTGCTAAGATTAACTAGCACTTCCTTGTACGCTCATATGATGGTAAAGTGATGTGAAGAACTTCCCTGAGGAATATCCAAACCTTAAAGGAATAATAGTTCCAATAAAGGTTTTTCATGATGAAAAAGTCCAGAAGAGAAAAGCCCCAAAAGAGAGTCGAGGATAAAAATATGAGCCTAAATCTCTAGGAGGAAGTTTCAAAGACTATAATTTTAGGATACATAGACTATAAGAATAGGAGGTATCAATGATCGATAATATGACTGAACATAGTTTGTTATCTATAAGACACAAAATTACGATAAAAGTCGCAAGGGATTTACATGCTGTTAGTATGTCCGATTGCAAATGGATAAGCCGTACGTATATAGGTCGGTTGTAGTTTGTATGCCAAAGTATCTGTCACAAACTGATGATTACTATTTAATACCAATAATTAAAGCAAATACGGGGTCAAAGTACTCTTTCATCTTCTTCTCTAGTTCTTCTACACGTGACTGTAGAGGTGGGCAAACAGTCATGTTTCATTTGACACCCCTAACCCCCATCTTAATTTATAACTTCATCGATTAGTCACCAACCACAAGTATATATAAATCTCTAATATTGCTACCTCTCACTTATTCTAAATTTGTGTATTGCTTTGATTGTCATTTTCAAAGATACCTTGTTGCTAGCATGCTTGTGACACCATCAGGCCTCCATCATTGGTTTGCCATACTCCTGCCATCTAGAGTCATTGATGTTCACCTTGTCAAAGCTTCTACAACTAAGTTAAAGAGCACCTGACAGTCTAGAGCTTTCGCCCAACACAATGTATATTACATGAAAGTTGAGCTTTAGTGACAACACAAAGTTGTCGCTAATAATATAAAAATCATCACTTAGTATTTAGTGGTTGTTTGCTTTATCATTAAAATATCTTGACTAATATATTGCCACAAACTCATATAGTAACATTTTAACATATTATCACTTATATTAAGTACATTTTATCAAAAATGATCATCATATATTATAAAATTTGTAAAGAAAGTATGTGAAGTAGGAAAGGAAATGCTCCTTCCTCACGATCTTTATGCGATCATAAGCCATGATCATCAGCTTTGTACTTGATATACTACTTTATTTTTTAGTAATTTAGGCCTAGGCCGACTTTAAAAAAAAAAAAGGTGTGTGAAGTGTAATATAGTTATAAAATTTATGCGGCATGCATGTAAATATTCATAAAATATTATATTTTCAGATGTTGAAACAGGGAAGATCAAAATCCAAACGACATCCAGATATCAAAAAGTGAGAGGTTTTAGTTCACATGATTCATACAATTGCTTTAAATACTAATAAGTTCCTTCTTAAAAGGATCCGAACAAGTAACAAATATCACAAATATAACCAAATTAATTTATCTTTGAACGAAAGAGCAACATATAGGAAAATTATCTCATGTAAAAGAAATGAAACTTAATATATAGTTTTTAATTCTAATTAGTTTTTTTTTATAGTAATTCTAATTGGTTTTCAAAGGACCATCATGTAGGGAAATTATTTAGAATATCCAAAAGAGGCAAAATGAATTCCTGAGGAAGGCTTATAGCAGTGATCTACCAAGCTTATTCATGGTGTAGCTGTTTATTTCAATTCTTGAGACACCTTATTGATGGCAAAGATAATGGATTCCTCTTGAAAGTTGAGACATTTGAATAAATATTCAAGCATGTTATATAACCAAAAAATTTCGCAAAATAGGAAATGCATCAAATTTGATCATAAGTTCTAAATTATTGGAATATACATAAAGAATTATTTTACCTTAAATGTTAAACACAAGTTATAGTATTAATATAAAATTGATGATTCTTATACATTGCCTAAGGTTTTTAGGTTAATAGGTATTTGTCAATTACATACAAGTAGTATCACAGTTGATGTTTCGATTAGATATTATGTGAATCAAGTGGTTTATATTGATTATATTCCTATGAGTCTTTTCTCTTTTGCCATAGTTGGAAAATTATAAAATTAGGTGACTCCCACTAAGCCTCTGTTGAGTGGGCTCTTAAGATATATACTTTGTTCGGTTTGAGGAAAAAAAGATAGTTAGAAAAAATTTTATGAAAATTTTTAAAAAAATGTGTATAATTTGAAATAAAGTGAGTTATAAGTTATATTAAAATTTATATTGGATATGAAATAAAGTAATTGTTTAATATTAAAATTTGTGTAGGATGAGATATAAAATAATTTTTAAATATTTTTTTAAAATAAATTTAAGATTTTAGTCATGGCCAAAATAAGCCATTTTTTTTAGCTAGTTGCCAAATAGAGCCAAGAAAAGATCTAATGTAGATAAAATTTCATGCAAAAAAGAGACTTGTTGATATATAAATGGAGAATTATCTTATATTAAATTTTTAATACAAGTTGTAGTGTTAATATATAATTAATGATCTTTACTCATTGACCTAAGCTTTTAGTTATTAGACATTCTTCAATTGTACATTGACCTCAACTTGGGTAACTCTACTAATTAATTACAAAATCGTATTAAAGTCGATGATTAGGTTGAACCTTCTATGGATCAAGTATTTCATACGGATTGTGCTCTTATATATGGTCTTGCCTCTTTTATCATGGCTGATAAATTATAAAAGTTGGTGACTATCACAATTTTAATTACCAAATATTTGAGTGAGCTCTTGAAATGCATACACTTGAATGATCTAGGTATGAAAAGATTTAAGCAATAAATATTCATAGGCTAAGAGTCTAACAAAATGATAGGACAAAGTTAGCTACATTAATCATGCTCCAAGAAGCTTGATGCTATCAAAATATATATGAATTAATTAAAATTATATAATATTAAAGCAAAATTAATTTAAATATTATTATCTCAGTTTGACCTAAAATAAATTATTAATTATATATACATTTAAGGGGATGTGGAATGGGTCGAATACAAGCAGTATAAGGAAGGAAGGGCAGGTGTAGGTTCTAGAAAAAGTAGGGCAGGGCGAGGCAAATACGGGTATACGTATCAGTTTTGTAAAATTCAACTCAAATTCTCTCGTTGTCGTTCTTATTTCTATGTTTGTAGAAGGAAAAGAGAAATCGCATCATAAGGACCTAAAAGGTTTCTTTTCCTTTCATCTGAGTTCTTTTAGGCTTACATTTAGCCACCCTTCTTCCATTAGGTTCATTTAATGTTGGGTTTAATCAAATTTTACTCATTAAACCATTTTTCCATGTTCAAATTAATTTATGATCCAATTCAACAGTTCAATTTTAACAAATTATGTTGATTAATTTTTCCCTTCTCGCATTATTAAGAGATCAAATAAATTTAGATATTAAAATTTTTTTAGAGAAAGAGATTTTCAGATTAATTATATATATTTACAAATAGGTTTATAATATCTTGTATATACATATTATTGGTAATAAGTATCCAAATAATTATAATCAGCAAAGAGAATCTTTCAAAAATCTTAAGAAAAACTTAAATATGTTATTTTTGGATAATTTAAGGCATGAAGTTGTAAAATTAAAAAATAAGAAATTTAATATGTAATTCAAGATTAATTAAGAGGTATGTATGTAAATATCTCAATTATTTATTGACTTGATTTTTATCGATAAACATAAGCAAATATCTTATAATCACCTAATCACTTGTTTCTTATGTTTTATTGTTGCTTTTTTTCTGTGTATCTTTGCTAGTAATTCTCTCAGCTTCTCTCTAACTCTTCCAAAGGATCAGATCCTTCAAGTCAAATCATGCTGAGCTCCTTTGTCAAGTCTCTGTCGAACCAATATTTTTACGATAATATTTACTTATAACACAAAGCAACTTGTAACTTCTCCGTTATATTATTTTATTTTATTCTCCGTCTACATGGATTCTAAACGATCCTAAAAGATTGAATTTTTAATAAAGTTTTTTAAAGAATAACTTTTTTTATAAAATAAAGTTTTATTATTCGATCAGAATGAGTAAAGTGGAAATCGATTAAAAAAAGCAGTCGAGTTTCAGTCCAAACCGAAACGATCGGTTTTTGGCCGAAACCACCAAAACTCGTACTCAAAAAAAATAAATTCCTTTTTTATTATTTGAATTAATGTGTTTATAATATCTTATAACATCTTATAATATCTATATATTTTTTATTAATTAAAAAATAAATATTTATTAATAATTATTAATAAATTTAATTTCAAATTTATGAAATTTAAATAATTTATAAAAAAAAATTAAAACTATTGATATCAAAATTATGGAATCTGCTGAAGCTAATACTTTAATATTAAAAAACATAGCATAATAGTCAAGAATGTGTGGAGTTGGTCAACTCTCATCCTTATGACTTTTGACAACATCTTCCTACTCATATTCAACGCATAACATTTGGTCAACATGTGCTGGTCAACATGTAAAATTATGTATTAATTTCATCAATAAAATCTAAATTGTATAATTAGGTCCCTCACACCTCATAATTTTTGCATTTTGGTACAAAAAAAATAAAATCACAACCCTCTAATCAATCATGAATTAAAATATCAATACGACATATAAATTGAGATTTAAATATCAAAAAAAGTTAATGAAGCCTCATGACGACATCACACTCCATAACATTCGAGAACATCAACCAGTATATTACGTACCACATCATATTAAAAGATATAATCAGAACGAGATACATAGTAAACAACATGCTTTTCTCACATATTTAAGAGCTCAGTGTGACACAGAGGACAATACTACTTTCCAAAAAATATGAATACCAACATGCGATAGCGTAGAATAGCCTGATATTTAGCCGATAAAAACAAATGACCATAACTTGATAATGGTGTGGCCAATTAAAAACCATGAGCCCAATCAACGATCAGACACTAAAACACCAATTTAGAACACGAGAAGACCATTGAATCAGCATGTAGTTGGATTGCAACTTGATTATAAAAATGAGCATAAAAAAAAGTTAGAGTTTATGGGAGAAATTATTTCTGATGATAATTAAGATTGTACGCACCTCACTATAACTTCAAGATAAAATCTCTTCATGCACTCGAGTTAATGGGATTGAAGGAGCTTAGTCTGATAGCAATAGGCACATAAAATTTCAAAAGTTAATTAATGAAATTAAAATAGTTAATTAATTAAGCTTTAATTGTTCCCTTTTTCCCATGGTTGATAACCTACGTAAGAGTAAGAGTGAATATTTTTTATTTAAAATTATATATAATATGAAATAAAATAAATTTTTTATTTTAAAAATTACAACTCATGTACACTCTATACCACAAAATTATGATATATATATATATATACATAATAAATATTATAATTTTTGTATAATTTTTGTGATAGACATAATATTATAAACTTAATGGACTTGTTTGTTTGTAAGGTTTAAATTTAATAAGATTAAAATTTAATTTAAATAAAGATATTTTTTTATTGAAAATAGTGAATGATATGAAATAAATTAGTTATTATATTGAGATATGTGAAAAATGTGATATAAAGTTACTTATTATATTGGAATATATAAGAGATGTGATATAAGATAGTTATTATTTTTGTAATGAGTGTAGAATGTGAAATAAAGTTAATTTTTAATATTAAATTTTATGTGTGATCGATGTGATATGCCTGATTAAAATTAAATTAGATTAATTTTCAACGCCTAAATAATTGGAGCTGGCCTTAAAGAGTTAGATTTTAATGATATGTATGGCATCATATTATCTAATTATTTTAAAAATTTTAACATAATTTATCTTTAACAGTTTCATATCATGAAATAAAATCAAATCATTAGAATTGTTTAGGTAGAACCGAGGTTTTAAAAACCGGACTAGACCGGCCGGTTCACCCGGTCGAACCGTGAACCGGTCAGCCAACCGGTCCGGTTTAATTTTATAACCGGATCCGCTTAAAACCGGCCAGGACGGGTCTAAACCGCGGTTCAACCAGTGAACCAGTATGGTTGGACCGGTTGAGTTTAAAAAAAAAAAATTTTCTAAACTCTGAGTCCCTATCTCAACCTCCGTTCTGCGGCCTCTACTCGGGCTATGATCATGAACTCGCGATTTCTTTTGTCTTGTACTCTCCTCTCTAGCCCCCATCCTTTCGAAATGATTTAGTATTTTAGTATTTTAGTGATATGAAATGATGAAATAATTTAATATTTTAATATTAATGAAGCATATATTTGTTCAGATCATTTAATGATGTATTAAATATTGTACTCAATTTGTGATTTACGAATATTTTGTTGGGTCATTGTTATTTCGATTTGCTTGGAATTATTTTTTAGGTTATTGACATAAGATATTATTTGTTAAATTTAATTATTAAATATTCATTTTATGTCTAATTATTGTGTTGATATGTGAATAATATATATCTTAACTATATTTATATTATATTTTATTAGTTTTTTTTAATTTTTACTTCATCACGGTTTGATCACGGTTCGACCCCGGTTCGACCATTGAACCTTGAACTTTTCAGTCTACCGATTCTGAAGTCGATCCGGTTTTCAAAACCTTGGGTAGAACACAACAACTATGATTTGGTCAATTAATACAACTTTTGATTGGTCAATTGGCGCATTCATCTTAAAATTAATTGGTCAAATATTGCAAAAAAAAAATGGATGGGTCAAATTGGTAATTAAATGTATTTATAGCACTGGAAAGTAAGTTGACCACCCTGTCGTGCCATGTCGGCTAATTAAAGCAAGCCTCCAATAATGACCAAGCACAAAGTTTAATTTTAGAAAAATTCCTAATTAATCTATCACATTTTAAGCCATTAATTAATCAAATTATCCAATGAATTAGAATATAATTTGCTCAATAATACAATAACGTCTTAAAATTTTTAAGTTATAATTAATTAATTAATTAATTAATTATTTAAACTATTTAGCAGAACTTTTAAATAATATTTGAGTACGTATAGATTCTAGTAAAAACAAATTATGAAAATAATTAATTTTACATCAAAATTTAATGGCAGCTGTCGTCACAAAAAAAAATTATAAAAAAATTATTTTTTTATAAAAGTAACATCTGTTACTTAAAATAACTCTATTTTTTATTTTTTAAATAAATTTCTAATAAAAAGACTTATTTATATTTTTATTTAAATTAATCGAATATTTAATTTAATTTAAAAAAAATAAACCTATATACACATAAAAATATACAAGATAAACCCAAATGCTATTTATCATTAAATAAATATTATGTAGGCAAATTATTTTTTTTTTAAAAAAAAGGCAGTATCTATTAATAACTAGTCGAGTTAAGCTAGTTTAAGTTAACTTGAACTCGACACAAGAAAAAAATGCTAACTGCGTGCATGCACAAACACACTATTTTTTAATGGTTCACACATATATGTATATATTTTCAAAATATATTTATGTTAATCAAAATTCAACTCGAATCTAGTTTAAATAGAATTAAAATTTGCCAAAAAATTTAAGTTGGGAGTCACAAATAATTTGAACAGCTAATTTAAAACTTAATGCTAATTATTAAGGTCAGCAAGGAATAAAAAAAAAATAATTAATATTAATCATATTCATACTCCCAGTAATAATTAACTTTGACATTATCTAATTAGACATAAAATATAGGGTTTTTTTTTGGTAATATTTCATTTCTAAAATACTAGGGGTGCTTTTGTTTAGTCTTTCTAATTTAATGAGGTTAAAATTAACTCAACTGTTATTTTGTTTATATTTTTTTTTATGTATGTTGATTTTATAAGTTGTGGGTTGTATAAATGATAATAGAATTATTTTGAAATAAAATAAGTTATTACTATGATAAAATAAGAATTATCCTCCAGTAAAGTTTCTAAATTAAAATTATAAAGATTTATTAGGTCTCTATTTTATTTACTTTTAGGTACCAATTTTGAACATTAGGGTAATAAGGAATTTTAAAATCGCTAGGGTTCTAAATATAAAAATACTAGAGTAAAGTGTAGTTATGGATAAACTAAAAGGAGCTATCAGTAATTTGCCAGTCATGCGGTGATATAAATAATATAAAAATATCAGACGGCGAGGAGGTAGGGCTGTTGGCCGGGCCGGTCCGGTCCGGTCCGGTCCGGTCCGGGATCCTTGGACCCGGTCTACGTGGGAGTCGCTCTCCTCTCTTCTTCGTCGCACTATCCCTCTCCTTGCGCGTTCGATGGGGGAATTTATTTCTATAAACGCCGCATTTTCCGTCTTGCAGTCAGGGATCAGCCTTCAAGCTCTCTATTTTTGGTAGATTTTGCTCATAATTTTCTCTCATCTCTCTCTCTCTCTCTCTCTCTGGTTGCTCGAGTTTGAGTACTGCCGGCAGACCCGCCAATAGCTCCACAAGTCCCTCTCAGATCGGCCTCAAAACCCGCGATTTGGATATTTTGTACGCTTTCATCAGATCGGACTGCTTCGGTGGATTTTCCTGGTGTCGAATTCGTCCCTGTTGTCAGATAACGGATATTCTACCATGTCGGGCTCGCTCGATAGGTTTACTATGCCCTGTGAGTTCCGACTGGTCTTCTTTTTTCAAAAAAAAAAATAAATATTGATGTTGCTGTGTATATAAGATATAATTTTTTTATTCTTTGCTTCTAAATATTTTTGAGATAATTTTCGTGCTCTTTTTTTCCCCCCTAAAATGAATCTTCTTTGGCTCAGGCAGAGTTTTCCGCTAGTTTTTTGAGTTTAGAAGTATTTTTTATTTTGTAAAAAATACTTTTTATCCGCAATCATAGAAGGTCAGTATCGTTGTCTACTTTTCTCATGAACAAAAAATGGAGGATCTAATGCAGATGAGGATGCGGTGTTCCATTTCTCTTTCCCATCTTAATCTGGGACAATCCGCTTATTGTCTCACGGAAAGTAGTCAGGTTTCTATTCCGCATTATTTTACATTTTCTCGAATTTGGCTTGAGATACAGGGAGACTTTCCAGTTTCCATCGTCGTTCTGTGTGAGAGTGACTTATGATTAAGGAGCTGTAAGATGTTTCAATACCCATGTACAGTCCTACCTGCTTAACGATTTCCTGAGTGATTATGGCTCTAGGCATATTGGTTTTACTTGCCCATGATGTTTGTAGCATTAATTTTTTTTGTTCAATACTCACTATATAAGCATTTACGAGGAAAAGAATACCATTTGCTTTCTGAATTTCCTTTTATTCTGTGTCTTGTGATAGAATGATGTATACATGTATGTGTGTTTGTGTTGGATGTTATTTATTCCTGAATTTAGGAGTGTTCTTTTGTGATATGAATGGTGTCTATTTGGACGTTAGCAGGTTTTGAGAGCCATGATGAACGTAAAGAACGAAAATCTGATTTTGAAACCTCTGAAGATGAGAGGAGGACCAGAATGGGATCGCTAAAGAAAAAAGCATTGAATGCATCATCGAAGTTCAGGCATTCTCTAAAGAAGAGAAATAGGAGAAGTAATGGGAGAGTTAAGTGTGGTTCTATTGAGGATATAAGGGATATAGAGGAGCTTCAAGCTGTTGATGCATTCCGGCAAACATTGGTACTAGATGACTTGCTGCCTGCAAAGCATGACGATTACCATACGATGTTAAGGTATCCTACTGTTTTCTTGTTTTGTTGATTTTGTTACCATGCTTATGCTGTCATATAATTCTCTTTTCTATCTCTCTCTGTTTATATGTGTGTGCGTGTGTGTGTGACTAGTTTGTTCTTCCACAAGTTGAAATTATCTCCGGTAACCATTTGAGAATGAGTCCTCTCTTCTTTGTATGAATCTTCTTTTTTTGCATGTTCTCTTGCATCTTTTAATGTGCATATCTTTATAAGAACATTCTAGTTGATTGTTCCCTTTTTTTAACATATAGACAACTTGTTTAAAGTCAGGTTTCTGAGGGCTCGCAAGTTCGATTTTGAGAAAGCAAAGCACATGTGGGCTGAAATGCTTCAGTGGAGGAGGGAATATGGTGTTGACGCTATTGTTGAGGTAACGAATGACTTTATACTTGACAGGTTGAACCAGCATGTTTTTGAAACATTGATGATGAGCTGATATATTGTTATAGATGTTGATGAGAAATATTAATCTTCGCCATTTTCAACACCTTCAAGGAATAAAATTTCGGGATACTGTTTATACGTAAATAACCTGTGTGGTGCTTTCAATCTGAGCGTTATAAAGATTTGTGATATGTTATTTTGCATATCGGTATAGTCAATAGAACCTACATGTGGTTTAACTTCATGTATCATCTGTCATTCAGGCATTCTTCTGACGCAGTTATGTTCTTTAGTTTGTGAAGGCACCTTCCTCTCGATTGAGAGCCACCTCTTTGTTCCATTGGCTGTAGCTTTTCATGTGAAAAGCTGCTACTCGGAAAAAGAGGCTTCTAATTCATAAAGAAGAGACTTTTTATGTTGTTGGGGTATTATGCTAATGTGATATTGGTAATATTATTATAGTTTCTATATATGTACTGAACTGTAGTGCTGATTTTCCATCAGGATTTTGATTACGAAGAGTTACCTGAAGTTCTCAGATACTATCCCCATGGTTATCACGGTGTGGACAAGGAAGGAAGGCCCGTTTACATTGAAAGGTTGGGAAAAGTTGAACCAAACAAACTTATGCATGTCACAACAATGGACAGATACGTAAGATACCACGTGAAGGAGTTTGAAAAGAGCTTTCTGATTAAGTTTCCTGCTTGCTCAATTGCTGCCAAGAGGCATATTGATTCTAGTACAACTATTCTAGATGTCCAAGGCATCGTAAGTAATGTTTTTGTACCAAAAATTGTTGCTCCAGTGATGAACTCAATTTGTTTATTTTCTCCTTTATTGATGATGATTTCCTGTAAATAGGGTTTGAAAAATTTTAGCAAGACTGCAAGGGAGCTAATTCAGAGATTGCAAAAGATTGATAATGATAATTACCCTGAGGCACGTGATCTAAGACCCTTTTTAATTTTGTTTTTAAAACTAACATCTGATTTATAATGCAACAATATGTCTAATTGCTCACTCACTTTATCTAAAATACCTTGCAGACTTTATACCGCATGTTCATAATCAATGCTGGCCCAGGTTTTAGGCTTCTATGGAACACAGTAAAATCATTTCTGGATCCCAGGACTACATCGAAGATACATGTATGCATTCTCTCCTTGTTGCTGTCTAATTTCATTTCTGTGAGTTGTAAAATTAACAATGCAAGTTAAAAAAAAAAATTTAACTATGCAAGTTCTGATAAAATTTTCTCCAGGTTATTGGTGCAAAGTACCAGAGTAAGCTTCTTGAAATAATTGATGCTAGGTATCCTTCAAACATGAATGTACTTTGGATAGGAAGTTGTTTTAGTCCTCTCTTTGGTTTAATTTCTTTTTATCTTGAACTTTTTAGTGAGTTGCCGGAATTTCTTGGGGGTGCATGTACCTGTCCTGATGTTGGAGGATGCTTGAAGATTGAGAGGGGACCTTGGAAGGATCCTAATATTTTGAAGGTCTTTACTGGATAAGCACTTTTGTTTTTGTATGAGGGTAGTAGTCGTAGTTCATATTTTTTATGTTTATGGATATGCAGATGGTTCTTTGTGGGGAAGCTTTGCATGCCAGGCAAATTGTAACTGTGTCCAATGGGGAGGGAAACATAATTGCTTATGCTAAGCCGCAATATCCTGCAGTAGGCCCTTCTTACCTAAGCCAATTCCTCATCCGTATTCCATATTCTGTGGAAGTTAAAACATGTTTCTTGCTTGATCAGCTAAAGGGTGGTGATGCTTCTACAGCTGAATCCGGATCTGAAGCAGATGATATAACATCCCCAAAATCCATGAAGAGCTATGGGCTAAACTTCTGCTTAACCCCCGTGAGAGAAGAGGTAAATTTGGTCTGCTCTGAACTCTGCCAACAACAATATCCCCCACACATGGCCCAAACCCAACCATAAATGTAATTGTGATGATTTGTTGGGTGTGATTTCAGAACCCATTATAGTGTTGTTGCTCTGCTATGCATTGCTTGTTTGAAAATATTGTGGGATGTAATAGCCTTTTTTGATTACTAATTAGTTAAAAAAGCGATCGTCTAACTTTCAGTTCTTTGATTCTGTTGACCAGTTATATCTGACAGTTGTTCTCATTCATGCTGTAATTTTGTTCACTTAAAGTCCAGGACATGCTGAAAGTTTTTTTAAATTATGAGAGCTAAATTGCTCAATCAGTCATTAAAATTTGACCTATTAGCTTTGAAGGGTATTTTATGTTGTCCCACTGTTCATTTGCGAGACATAACAGTTGTTTGTTTCATTTTTCAGCAAAAGATGGTTGGATTGTGCACATTTTCTACTAGACCACCCGACTTTGCTGACCATATCCCAGTGATCGACAAGGCTGTGGTTGTAGGATGGAACGGCAATTCAACAAGGAAGCTATCTTTGTCCAAAGGTTTGTCAAGTTAAATTCCGCTTTTAGTTTATGACATCAGTAATGCCTCTTATGCAATCTATTCTACCCTAGAACATACAAGAAGCTCCGAAGTATGTCATATTCTTTAATTATTTTGGCTGATTCATTTTTGTTTTGCTGAAACTTAAACTGTTGACTTGATTTAGTTATTTAGTTCTTGCAACTGAAATGTTAATTGGTGACCTTGGCTGCTAAGCAGGATTGGTAGGATGGTCACTGATTGTCTGATACGAATTTCAAATTTTAAATTTTGAAATTCATTGTCATAGCTGGAGCAGTTTTGTTTCCTTTTTCTTCACCTTTATGCTTTATATACTTTCCTTTGATATTGTTATCAGAATTATGAATGAAATCTTCTTTATTCCACCCTTTCCTTGTTCTCTGGAGGTCATGTTTTCCTTGAAGTAATCACTACGAGGCCTTTTCCCTTGAAAACTGAACTACTTATGGTTAAAGTCAACTATTTGGATGAGAAGTTTTTCAATTCATTTAGGAAATTAGAAGATCTCATGAGAACCATGATTTTTCAAGAAAATCCTAAGACTCTGCTGCCTCAAGAGCCATCGTAGTAGGTGTGGATCCTGTAATATTATTCTGAGATTTAAGGTATCTACTATTGATGATCATATTCGGGGACCTATCTTCTCTCCTTCCAATGACGAACTTCAGTAGTTCCATGAGGTTTCAAATGTCATGCAACACCATAACACATGTTTGGGATTCCTAAGGTTCAATGGAGAGGGACAAACTAGAGAGATGATTACTTCTGGGATTATACATATAAGCAATAGTCATTATTCGTCTCGTATTCTCTTGGTGCTGGAGAAAGAATGTTCATGATAGGTGTACATTAATTATAGAGCACTCAGCAATATTACATAAAATGATGATTTTCTGATTCCTACTATTGATGAGCTCTTGGATGAATTGCATGGGGCTGCATAATTCATGACTTCATTTGCAGTCCGGCTGTTGTTATCAGGTTATAATTCATGAGGAAAGACATCTCAAATACCACATTCGGACTTGTGAAGTTGAGTTATACCTTTTGGGCTAAGCAGTGCTCTCCATCTACTTTGAAAGTTTGATGAATGAGGTATTTTGGCTTCATTCTATCGATTTGTTCCTGTGTTTCACAGTGTTCTTATTATAGCTGGAGTTGGGAAGACCATCTCACTTGGATGAAGTCTAAGAAAGAGACTTGAAAAGTTTATTAATTCTGCTTAAATTATCTAAATGCACTTTAGGCAGTGCACGAATTAAATTATCTAAATGCACTGTAGGGCAATATTTTATTATTTATATGATCATCTAAGTCTCAGCTGCTTAATAGATCTTTGTGTTCCTTCAGAAGTGCAACAATTGTATGCCATCCCACTCAATTCCTAGTTAGATCTAGCAAGTAAAACCATTAATAACTGTAGATCAATTCATAAAAAACTTTTTCAGTGGTCAGCTGATTGTTCAAGCAATTCCAAGTATTCCTATAAGAATGATATATTTTAGTACAAGCCACATACTAATGTCTGACTTTGTAGTACTTAGGGTGTATTTACTTGTATGGAATAACTATTTCATTACATTCTTTTTTCTTATGAAATAGTTATCCTCATGCTTACTTTGGTGGAATAACTATTTCTTATAGGGTAAAATATTATTTCAAAATTATTCTTGTTCACACATATACACATACACGTATGTATGCATATGCATATACATGTGCGCATCATTATATGTTTATTATGTGTATATATATACTTACATAAGTTTTATTCATTTAATTATTTGTGTAAAATTAAATTTAATAATAAATAACATAAAATTTTATTAAATTATATTTATGGATAATTTATTACTTTTCTTTTTTATTCACTTCTTATTCTATATTTTATTCCATCCAAATAAATAAAGAAATTGTCATTTCATTCTCCTTGAAATGACAATTCCATTCCCTATGAAATGATAATTCCATTCCAACCTTATTACATTCCATTGAAGCAAATGTACCGTTAGTCTGTGTTGTATCCTTTTCCAAGTTTGTAAGTGACTGATTATAATAATGTTCGAGTTTTCCCTTATTCCCGAATATCCCATGCAATTACATTTTAGTCACTTCATGCTGTTCTCAATTCATCATGATCATCTAGTATCATATACTTTACGTGAATTATTTTATGCCACTTATTGCTTTCAATGCTACTCTATATTTTCATTATGCTTTTTAGTAACCCTTTTTTGTTCCTATTTATTTCATAATATTGTTATCTGTTCATATAAGGCTGTTTTCAATGTTATTTTATTCAATTTTTGTGTTTTTGAAGGTTGTTTTAAAAGTAATGGACTGTTTTTCTTAATACAGGTTCCTTTTGCCTGGCAGATTCATGCAAGTCTTCCGACGGAGTTCGAGCACACTTTCTAGCTTACGTTATGGCCTGTGTTACGACTGTATTTGCATTGTTTTTTTCTGTCACCAATCGTGTGACAAATAAGATTCAAGAAGAAAACCCTGAATCAGATTGGCATGATGCCGCATTATCTCCGAACTCTCCACTTAAGGAGGAATGCCGGCCACCGTCGCATGCTCCTGGATTTGCAGAGACCGGCCTCCTTTCGCCTGTTTTAGAAAGGCTCGGTGAGCTGGAAGATAAGATTGAAATGCTGCTATCAAAGCCCTTAGAAATGCCATGTGACAAGGAAGAGATCCTAAATGCTACTGTCTGTCGGGCTGATGCCTTAGAAGCTGAACTTATTGCTACCAAAAAGGTAATTTATATTTTTGTTTTCATATATCAATGTATGTTGGAAGCATTAGCACAGTTATTTGATGATTAACGCATTACCATCCTCCTGATTAGGTTTTATATGAAGCTCTGATGAGACAAGAGGAACTATTGGCCTTCATTGACCGTCAGGAAGAAGCCAAATTCCTGGTTAGTAGAGGAGACATATTTACCATTTGCCTCTTTGGTAGATAGAAAAACTAATGCATGTTTTCCAATTCTTTTTTGTGTAAATGAAAGTCTCCATGTTGTTTTGTGTAGTTTAAGGAATTGATGGCATATGTAGGTATGTCGAATAATTGAGAGTTCAAAGTGTGATTGATTGCCATAATTCAATCCACTTAAGATTATAAACATTCATAAACTCAAGGGGCTGAGATTGTGATAGTGTTATTATCTCCCAACAAGTTTTTTTTTTATTGGAATATCTGTTAAATGTACCTTTTTCATCTCTTGTTGCAGAAGAAGAAATTTTGCTTTTGAACCCATTTGTTGGGGATGCCACACCAGCTCACCGTGTTCATCATTTTGCCATGAGAATGAGTGAGTTTTGTTTTTTGGTGCTGAGAAAAAGCTAATCACTGACCCTGTTGTATTATTTGTAGAGGTTGTGCTGTAGTAAATGTAACAAATGAACAGACTTACATTCTGATTGCTGATGCAAACTTCGTCGTCTTTTGCTTCATAATTATGTTTGGAATAAATTACTCTTACGGTTCGGGTTGTATCATAAGAACCTTATAGAGTAATTTATTGGAGGGGTTCTGCTTTTCAATGTTCGGATGCGTGGTCGACTGTGGTTGGGAATTTGAACCCGAAATCGTTTCTTTATCCTTTTCATCTCCTGCCGCAGAAGAAGAATTCAAAACGTTGTTAGAAGCACAGAAGAAAAGATAAAAAAACAAGCATAAAATAAATTAAGTGCTTAACTCAATAAATCGAACTGCTTAAATATTTGGTATGCTAAATGGTGCAGTTCCAGTTTAAGCAGCTTACCTGCAGATAGCTTAGATAGCCTGAAAGGCAGCTTAAACAGCTTGACATATTCTCTTTTCTCCTCATTTCTGCACTTCTCTGTTGTTATTCTTCTTCATGCACATCATTCTAGGCTCTTCTAGTAGTTTTTCACCTTTTTTTAATGGTAACAAAAAGTTCTTTTAAACCCTATATTTGTACATATGTAGAAATAAGTAGTGTTTATTTTGGCAAATTTGTGAATTATGTGATAGATCTACGCACGACTTAAGATTTTTAGGCTACAGCTTTTGCCAAACAATAAATCTTCCCACTCGAACTTTAAGAAGCTTAAAAAGTTAAGTCACACAAAAAAGTATAGTGTTTTCAAACAAGCTCACTATAATTCTTCGCTTCCCGTTTGAACAACTTCGGTTAAACTTGTTTTTTTTTTATGGTGAGATCTTTATAAGGTTCTCCCGGAAAATAAAATTCAATGGGGGTCCATAAGAGTACATTTTCATTCATAGTCTCGAAGTGCTAGGATCAATTAAGAGTTCAATTTTATCTGAACTACTCACAAACATTGCCTAAGTGATGTCAACTAAGATTCAAAGAACCATTATGAACTATATGTAGTGATGCAAAGTGTTTTACAGGGCTCAAACTTTTGTACGAACAAGCTATGATTTTTTGTTTCTTAAACATCTTTGAAGCACACAATATGAAGCACAAAAATTACACACACACACACACCTATTTTATTGACTCATCACACGTGAGAAAGGAATACAATACCGTTGTTCATTTCGTTTAATCTCTCTTTATTGAAATAGACTTGTACTCCTTGACAGTGTTCGTAATAGCTTGTTCTACAGGCAACCTTTCCATACTAGATGCTCCATAAAACCCATGAACTCCCTTGGTACTCTTTAGGATATATTCAGCTTCACGAGGACCTGAGATAGGACCTGCAATACAAGGGCAATTTATTAAGTGAAACTGAATCAAAAACCATGTTAATTATCTCCATTTATATTTGATGAATGTTTGAAAATAAAATTCTTCCTAAATTATAATTTACATGCTTAAGTTTTCAGGTTAGTTGATAACTAAAAATTTAACATGATATTAGAATTAAGTTTTTAAGTTAGTTGGTAACTAGAGATTTAACATGATATCAAAGCAAGCACATGAGAGAGCTTATTAGAATATAAATTTATTCCTCTTAAGTCAACCTACAAATCGTAGACCCAAAGCCAAAGCTTATCAGAGCATAATATTCATTCACAAAGCTTTTGTCAAAGAAGAATAAGCTTTGATCACATTTAGATAAAATTTTAAAAAATTATGAAATTATAACTCAAAAGATGACATCTAAATGCTGACATAATACTAAAATAATACTGAACTAAACTCTTCCTAAAGTAATTATATACAACTTAGATCCAAGCTAATTACGATGGCGCTCAGCTAATATAATGTTTTTGACTGCCATTCCAGATTTCATAATGAAGATTAACATCAGAAGCTTAACGTATTGAACTGACTCGGTATAATGCAGATCCATTTTCTACACTAAGCTATGACGTGATTATTCACCAGTTGAAGAGTACAATAGGCTCACTTATTATTACATTGATACGGTTTGACAAAATATAATCGGTTCTCCTTTCTTCAATTTCAGTTCTATAGTTTTGCACCAGATTTCAGACCCTCATTTGAACTCATGGTCGTAGCCCTATCCTGATAATTGTTCTTCAAACTTGAAGATGACTATAACCCATTGATTAAAAGAAGACAAGAGGAAAAGAAATGTTACATAAGAGATATATTTAGCACATCACAGGAAATGAGAAAAAAGCAAATGAGAAGAAATATCGAAATACATGATTACATAGAAAAATAGAAAGGGGAAAAAATACAGCAGCTGAAAGGCACAACACATTGTCAGCTTCTGCCAAACTATGTGGATTTCCTACATGATCTCTTGGTTAAAGACTAACTAGTGCCTGAGACTCCTCCAAAATATACTGATGAAATTAGATTGTTGACAAACCTTTCACATAAGTTCATTGCATGGATTTGTTTCTTGTACAGAAATTTCATTCAAATGAATCCATATCAAATTAATCCTTGTTGGTGACCTTACTCCAGTGTGCTGCTTACTAGCAAATTGATGTGTTTTTCGTGCCAAATCATAAATTAACTAGTGCACAAATTCATTATAAAAAAAAATCATAGTGCACAGATTCATAAAATAATTGCATATACATCACATTGTATACAAAGCAATGCAAGGAATAGCGAAGTCATTTTTATAAGCATTGTATGAATTGGATTTACCTCCGTGGCAAAGAATAATAACATCTGGATTTATAGCAACTGCAACATCTGCAATGGCCTGAACACGGGTGACACTTTCCTCCAGTGTAACAGCTGTTTTTGCTCCAATTGTTCCAGATGTAGTGAGACCCATATGTGCAACAATGATATCAGCACCAGCCATAGCCATGGAACTCGCTTCATCTTCATTAAAAGCATATGGAGTTGTCAAAAGACCTAGTTTATGAGCTTTGTTGATCATCTCAGCCTCCAATCTAAAATGACAAACAATAACCATAAATGTCACATGGTAGGATGATATCATAGCTGTATATGTGGGTGGTTTGGTTCACAATAATAACGAGAAATGCTCTCACCGCTGTAATGTAATGTAAATCAACAAATCAACATAGATTTTGTATTTTATGAACTCTCAATAAAATCATTACAGCGTAATCCCACATAAAAAAAAATGTTCTAGCTGAAATTAGGAATAATTTGAGACTAACCCATAGCCCATTTCCGTTTCTTCCAGATTTTGGCGGAAGTTACCATCAAAGAGTCCCACCGTTGGAAAATTCTGCACCCCTGAAAATCCAGTAGCTTCTAGCTGTTTTAGGAAGTATTCCATTCTGCGAAATGGATCGGTGGCACATACTCCAGCAAGAACAGGTACATTTTTTACCACCTATCATCAGGAGAAAAAAAAAATTTGGGTTAGCAAAATTGCATATCTTGTACCATAAAAAAAGCATATCTTTTGTTTTGGCTTATTAAAGAACAAAGCTGTCAAATTTCTAGTTAACAACTAACCTAAAACTTAAGTTTGTAGATAGCTCAGAAATAATTTTATATTCTAATATGCCTCCTCATGCACTAAACTTGTAATTAGCCCAAGAATAATTTTATATCCTAATATATCCCCTCATGTTCACACACAAGCTTATTTATTTTGCAACGTAGAGCTCAATTGGTAGCTAGACACGTAAAGTAACAAACCATGGGTTGGCAAAGTTCGAAGCCTTCTGGTTACCAAGTGACCTAAAAGTTTAAGCTTATAGGTAATAACTCAAGAATGATTTTATATACTTTTTTTTTAAAAAGGAAGGCCTACACTAAATGCCATTTACAATGGCTTGATACGATTAATATTTATAACACTGTGGTAACTTGAATGTTTTTCCAGGTTATCACTATTTGCAACACGTTTTCAGCACAAAAGTTCTCAATAAAATGCTCAAATGCAAGCTGCAAGGACATCATAAAGCAAAAGCATATAACTCACTGGCAATACTTCATTAGCCATGTCGAGTACAACTGCATTTGCATCAGCAAAAGGCAGAAGTCCTGCCAAAGAACCTCTTCCTGCCATGCGGAATTTTCCAGAGTTGTATAAAACTATCAGGTCCACACCACCAGCTTCTTCAAATTTTGCAGAAATGCCAGTTCCAGCTCCTGCCCCAATAATTGGTATACCTTGATTTATCTGTTGCTTCAGTTTTGCCAATACAGTTTGTGTCCTTCGTAAAGTTTCTGACAAAATAATTATAGTATCACAGTACTTCAGACTTTAGAATGGTAGACAGCATGATCAGATAGCAAGGGAAATTAGGGAAAGGATAAAAAAGGAGAGGATAGAGAGGGAGGACAAGAAACTGGGGTGTGAAGTTATGAAACATGCATATGCAAACACAATGGCGTCAACATCTTTTATGACAGATTCACAGGCCATCAACAAACCACAAAAACTGCTTCACTCCTATTGCTAAAATGCAATGATTAGCAGGGCGTAATACAAGATCAACATGGCAGCTTAGCAAGAGAGAAAGCAACTAACAATCATACATGCTAAAAGTTCAGGCCCTGTTTGGTTGGAGGCCATCTTGGCCAGGCCATGGCCAAAATGGCCTCCAACCATTTTATTAAATAAATTTTTTATTTTTCATTCTCAATACATAAATTTCAATATAAAAATTATAAAAGTTCACTTTTTGAATTAAATTCTACGAAGAAGAAGAAGAAAAGAATGACTAGCACTTAGATGTTTTTCTAAATTGGAGCATTTTTAATTAATTAATTAAAAATATAAGCATAATTAAGAAAAAATTAACAAAGTGAGCATATTTCGGACGGCGTTAACTCTGCTGTCGTTAGTTAAGAAGTCATCTGGCGCCCCGACGCCCGGCCGACTTCTTTTTAAAAAAATTAATTTAATTAATTAAAAACGCTTCAATTTAATGGAGTCGTAAATTTTTGAATGTAATCGTACTCCTATTCCATTTCATATTGAATAAATATAAAGTACCTTAAAAAAATTAAAACAGCTTATAATTTATATTATAAAATAAGAATTATTATTTAAAGTAAACGTTGGCTAACATATTTATAAAAAATTAATTGAATATAAAAATAAAATAAGATAATAAGAGTTCTAATTTATTTAAAATAATAAATATCATTTAATTGAAGAAATAAATTAATGTTAAAAGAAAGTGTCACATCTAAATATATTAATTTTAAAACTATAAATTATCAAATTAAACTACTTAATGAGCAGCTTTAAAGTAACAAATTAAATCAAATAAGCATTTGAGGTGAGACTTTATATTTTTCTTTGTATTATTTTATGTTAGCCAACGTTTACTTTAAATAATAATTCTTATTTTATAATATAAATTATAAGTTGTTTTAATTTTTTGACTCATTTGATTGACCGCTTCAAGCGGTTTCAAGCGAAACGAAGTTGATTTAATAAAATTAATTAGTCAAACGATTCTGATTCATCTCATAAATCTGAATCTGTTTTAGAAGTATGAAACGGCTTCGAGGCCACGAAGCTGAAACCACCGAAAACGTGGTTTCAGACTTGCGATCGCTTCTTCTTTTTTCCTAGATTTTTAGAAAAACATATCTGAGGATAAATTTGGCATTTCTCTCAAGTCTAAAATTAAGTGATGATTAAATCTGATAAATTCAAAATTTTAAAAATAATAACAAATCATCTTTTGACTCATAACCACATCCTTTAAATATCTCAAATTTTGATATATATCCTCGTGAGAATTTTAAATTAACAATATTCAAATAAATTATGAAATTTTGAATAAATATTTTTTTTTAATTTTATTATAAATTTTATGTATTTTTATTATTTTTGAGATTTTATTGTGAGATGAAGTAGTTTCTAAATTAATATTCATTCAAACAAAAATAAATTAAAGTAGATTCAAAACTAGTTTCAAGTTACTTTTCATCTAAATGGAATTTAAGTTTGAAACTGCTTTACTTATCTGAAGCCGTTTCAAACTTTAAATCTGATTTTATTTATTTTGAACTTAAATCCACTGTCAAACGGGCTCTTTATATTTATTCAGTATGAAATGGAATGGGAGTACGATTACATTCAAAAATTTACGCTCTCATTAAATTGAAACATTTTTAATTAATTAATTTATTTTTTTTTTAAAGAAATCGCCCGGCGCCAAGGCGGCTTCTTAACTAACGGCAGCAGAGTTAACGTTGTCCGAAACATGCTCCATTTGTTAATTTTTTCTTAATTATGTTTATATTATTAATTAATTAAAAATGCTCTAATTTAAAAAATCATCCTAGCACTTAACTACATAAACTACTTCATAATTAAGAATAGAAAATTCTAGGATCAAAGAAAATCATAACCTGGCCTAGCATCAGGAAACGCAGTTGGGTTCCTTAAAATAGTTGTACCGTCTAAGCCAATACCCACTTGGTTGTATCCATCCTTATTTACATTACCATGCTTCAATCCAAGAACTGTACTCGTTTGAGGACCAGTGCTGTGAGAAAACTTGACATTCATCTCCAAAAATGAAGCAACCAAGGCATCAGCGAATTCTCTGTCATTAATGTGGTATGGGAGTATCTTAACCTACAAAGGAAAACCCAATTCTCACATCGTGCCAAGCACGAGAGACAAAATGCTTAAGAAGATGTTACATAGATGAGTTGATAAAAAGTAAAAGTTCAGAAAATTTATACCTTCCTATCATCATTCTTTTCAATAAGACTATCCAATTCTTTTAAAAGAGCATGTGTTGCTTCTGGATCATAAAACGGCTTCTCTGGTGCATCTAGAGCAGAGACACCTTTCTCCGGAAGGCAAACGCAAACTTTAGAGGACGACTTGTTCAATTTCTCAGCTATAAACTTAGCAAATTTCCTGTTTTCATCCACTGTAGTTCTCATAAGTGAAACCTGCAATTTTTTTGACACCATCAAATCCACCTATTTGTAGGGAGTGAGAACAATCAGAGTTTGAGACGACCCAAACACGGCTCAGGCTCGACTTGTCCTATCTCGATTTGAGTTTGAACTAGCTCATGTTGACATCGAACTCGCTTTAGCCTTAATCGAGCTAACTCAAGCTCTTCAAAATATTAAAGTTTTTAAAAATTTAAAAAAAAAGTAGTCAATGCTAGGATTTTTAGTTTTTGAATGTGTAACTGCTAGGATTTAAAATTGAGTCAACTTAATAAATATCTAAACAATAACTAACACATATTTACATATAGGTAATAAATAATTATATTAAATCAATGAATAAATTATTTATATTTAAAAAATAGAAATCAAGCTAAGCTTGATCCCATTCGACCATAGACTCAATAAACTTGAGTCGACTCAATTCGAGCTAAATAACAATCTGAGCATCCAGCAACTATAGATCTTCGAGCCATACTCTCACTCACCCCTACTTATTTGTAATCTTTTTATAATAGTTTATTAATTTTGAATGATGGAGGACCTCAAGTCAAAATGTTTTAGAGGCTAAGAAGTAAACCTTTCACTTTCAGATCCTTTGCTTGGTTCTAGTGGTTGGCCTTCCCTCAAATATGAAAATAGTAAGTATTCCTCATATTTTGATAACCATCTTTAAAATATCATGAATTATGCTATAAAAATTAAATTTCATCTACCCATTATAATATATAATAGGGATGGCCACAATATGTCCGTCAGTCACGTAACATCTTACACCCCAATCAGAGCTCAAAAACATGTTAAACAACACTATCATAAGCTCATAGATAAAAGGTGAAAAAGAAAGAGAGTATTTCTTGATATAAAATAGAGATGAAAAGCCAATAGATGCAGTATATGTCATTGTGCAAAGAAAAGCAGCTCTATCTAACAACATGAGTTATTTGACTATGGGGCAAGAAAAACCTCATATCAAGGAAGTAATACAATTTCCACTCAAATATGATTTTACTAGCACAATTGTGCAACTGCTAATGCAGAGTGCCTTAGCTTAGTTCATTTGATCTCATTTCAAGTATTCTCATAAGCGAAGCTGGATAGACATATAACCACAGTATCAAAATGGAAGTTGCAATCAAAATTATCTTAAATAAACTTAAAGGCCTATTTTCAGATAATTCCAAGTGCACCTAGTCAGTCTTGTGGAAAATACTATATAACTAGTAGAAGTTCCAAAAGGTTTCAAATGTTCAATGCATAGAATGTATTAGTCTCATAGCACAAAATGCAATGCACAGGGGATAAAACTCTCTTTTTATCCATTTAAAGGTACGATTTGTACAAGTTGAAGGAAACCAACAAAATTTGAAGTTTATGGCTTCTTGATTTAGGAAGTAAAACATGAAAAATGTCACACCATAAAAAAAAACTTTAAAAAACCAACAAAAATATGAGGTGAAGGAAAGAGCAATTCAACAAAATGTCCCTCAAATACTAGAGTTCTCATCAATAATGGGATGAATCAGTTTGCACCCTTAAAATCATTAATTCTGGCTGAAAATAAAGACTCACACTTTACACCCTCAAAACTTTTAGGTGAGTTGCATCCTAAAAACCTCACCTCCTGTGGCGCAACTTGCCAAAATTAATGTTTTGAGAATGTAAAGTACAAGTTTTCATTTTTGATGGTGCAAAATTTCAAATGAGAATATTTTCAGAGTGCAAATCACAATTTCTACAAGCTGCAATTTTTCTTCACCTCAAGCAGCACAGTTTGAAAGGATCATTTTTCCTTAAGAACCAAACTTTCATGATCATTTTTCCTTCAATCAAGCTGCAATTTTTATATACCAAAAAGAAAGGTATTCCTCACTAAGAAAAAAATAACCTGTTCATTATGTATATGAATCTTTCTTTGATCAAAGTTTGAAGGGATTGTATGTTTCGCGCCAAAGTTCACCATGTCCAAGGCTCCAACACTAAGAACCAATGGAACCTTGTTCTCTAATAAGGAATCAAATCGTGAATTGTCGCAAGCCATGACACCACCAACAATATAATCAGCAACTTCTGTTGTAGTAATGTCCAGGACACCCTACATTATAAGAAGAATAAGCAACAATATTCATCCAAAAGAAAAAAAGAATAAGCAACAATAAAATATTGAGACTAATCTCACATAATTGGTTAATTTTTTCTATCTAAAAATTACAAAATCCGCTGCATCAACAATCAATATGATCTAAGTAATTTAGCAAATCTTCAAACAAAAAAAAAATAGTCGCTACTTGTTTCATTCCTCAATGGCTGCAACATATGCTGGATCAATGTAAACTACTAAGAAATATTTGGTCTAGTTGTAGGTTGCAACAGAGTTTATATAAGGACAACTAGTAGTCAATTCCTTTCAATACCCAGTTAAAGTGAACTGCACTGATTCCACCACAATAACATAAGACTATAATGGTATTCCAAAAATTTTGCTTGAATGAAACCAAGTAACCTTTAAGAAAGCTGAAACAAGGGGATTTGCTCAATAGCTTGCAAAGTAAATATAGTTTCCTGTCAATTTACAGAATAAAGTATTGGTTTCTTTTTGTAAAGCTCTTTAAGGTACCTGAATGAAGCCATCTTTAACAAGCCCCTCCATGGCTTTGCCACCAACACCAGTAGCATGAAACACTAACGTCTCATATCCTTCATCTCTCAATCTTGCTCTAACAAAATTTACACATGTAGTAGTCACACCGAACATGGTTATAGCTACAGTTGGTTTTGTATTCATCTCAGGGTAACTAGCAGTCTGCAACAATTTTGACACTACCATCCCTGCAATAGCCGCTCCAGCATTTGATAGTGTACTTCTACTGACATTATTGACCCCACAGATATCAACAACAGAGGGGAGCAAAGTTAAATCAGATGTTTGAATATAGGGTTCTGTTTGACCGCTGGCCACAGTAGATACAATCAACTTAGGAACACCAAGAGGTAGAGATCTCAGTGCAGGAGCTATCAAAGAAGTTCCGCCAGAGCCACCAATGCCTATAGTTCCAGCAAGTGTGCCCTCTTCATATGCACATTTCAGGAAACAACCAAGGGCCTTACTCATAACTGCAACTGCTTCGCCTCTATCATCTGGAAGCTGGTAGGATAACTTCTCTTGGCCCATGAAGGAATAAAGAAGTGAATCTCTAGTGATAAAAGGTATGTTGTCTAAATTCGCAAATTTGTATTTCCTTCTGGAACTAGAAACATCTATTATGGTAACCTGTACCTGTCAATTTGTGAGGATGAAAAACTAGATGAATGGCGGAATGGTAATCTATGACTGCATAAATGTAAACTATTTCAAATCATCAAGCCAACTTGTATAATGCACTGATAAGATATAAGAATTCAACTATATGATTGTGAATTATGTGTTCCTCTCCGTAAGTCTTTCATGAATACCAAAGTCATTTAGAAATGTATGAAACGACAAAAAAACATATCAAAGAACAAAAAAGAAGTCTCAACTTTTGAAAGGATGCAGTGATTTGGAAAGAGCCACAGTATTATATTTCCTAGATAGAGTACATGTATCTTGGGAACCAGTGAAGCCATAATCCATACTATGACACAGTTCATGCCTTGAGTTAACTCAATAATATTATAGTACTATAGACTTCATTACGATAACCATTCAAGCCTTACCCTGCAAAATGTTAATTGTCTTAAGATGAAAAATCAGGTCAAGTTCCTTGAAATTGTTGTGAAGCTTTTGACATACACAGAAGAATACAAAGGCGTTTATGCCTTGTGGTTGAACTGCTCAAATAAGTAGACAACATAGCAATAGGGAGGTGCCAACCATTATGCAAAAGGATAACAAGAAGCCAATCGGCTAACCAATAGACTATTTTGTACAAGGTATTTGGTTAGAAGGCAATTCCTCTATTATTGTTGCTAACCTACTCAAAGTGATGCACGAGCGTGATCCACACGATGTCTATTACCAGTTTTGTACATGTTTTACTTTCTTTTAAAAGTAATAGGATCACCTATGTATACAGATCTACCAATAAGGCGGCGATTCGTTACATAACATCTTTTACTTCTTTTGTGGATGTCAATTGGAGTAAGGGTATGCCTCTCCCATTTGAGTTTTATAGCATCCTATTACGTGAAAGTGCTTGATGTACTTGCTCTTTGATATTAATGCAAAATAGGCCAATGTTGAACTTTAGAAAAGGATAACAAGAGGCCAATGACATCTTTTTACGAATGTGTTATCTACTATGACGCATTAAAGCTGACATCAGTAACAGTCATCAGGTTCACTTAGCAAAACCTGTACAACAGAAATTGTGGTTTCTTCAAATCTATTGCGATATTCCATTGTTGCTCGTTTATTATTGATCACACAGAACTCGTGTTTCCTCTAATAAGCAATTTTAGAAGAAATGACTCTGCTTTATGCTACAACATCAAAACAGCATTCATTGAGCTGAAGGAAAGCGATTTCCAACCAAAGAGAAGAAGAAATGCCGACTACTGATCTACCGCAATCTGGAGCTATCCGAGTACCTTGAGAGGTGATTCTCGGGTGAAGGCAGCAAGATTGGATTGGACGCGCTCGAAGAGGAACCGCAGCTCGCCGAGCTTGGTGTCCGCCGTCCCGATGCAGAAGACCTGTGGAATCTTCCCAGTCGCCGCCATTCCCCTACGGATCCGATCGAAAGGAGAAATGATATACAGAACTGATGAGAAGAACGAGACCTGAACTGCTTTTCTTCCGGATTCCTCCCGAGGAGAAAATTTTCGGTCCGGATCGCTCGCCGGCGTGAACGAAACGGCGTTTATGTGCTTATTATTATAAAATAAAGGGTTAATTTAACCCAGGTCCCTGACTTTAAGGGTTATTATCACACAGGTCCACATTTTTTAAATCCTATCATTCGGGTCCCTAAGTTTTCAAAAAATATCATCTGGATCCTTTTTTTATTTTTTTTATTATTAAAAAATATATAAAATTATCATTATACCATTACCCTCCCTTCTCCTATCAGATCGGCAGTCCGGCAGCCGCGCCGCCCCGCGCCGCCTCCGGCGGCCACGCTGCGCCGCTCGGAGCGCCGCGCGCCGCACGACGGAATCGGCCGCCCATGGCCGCCTGGCGCGCGCAAGGCCGCAGCGTCGCGCGGCCGCGCGATGCAGCCCATCGCGCGGCCGGGCAGCCACGGCCGCGCGAGGCGCTGCATCGCGCGGGCGCGCAGGCGCTGCATCGAGCGGCGCGCGGCGCGCGCCACGGCCGCGGGCTCGCCGCTGCATCGCGCGCCGCGCCGCGCTTCCACGGCGGCGCGAGGCACTGCATCGCGGCGGCCGCGCCGCGCGCCACGACCGCGCGAGGCCGTGGCGCGCCCGCGACGCATCGGCCGGGCCGGCATGGCGCCGCGCGCGCGCAGGCGTTGCGTCGTGCGGCCGTGCGGCGCTCCCGAGCGGCGCAGCGTGGCCGCCGGAGGCGGCGCGGCTGCCGGACTGCCGGATTTGAAGGAGAGAGAGGGAGGGCAAGGGTATAATGGTAATTTTGTATATTTTTTAATAATAAAAAAATAAAAAAGGACCCAGATGATATTTTTTGAAAACCTAGGGATCCGAATGATAGGATTTTAAAAACGTGGACCTGTGTGATATTAACCCCTAAACTCAGGGACCTGGGTGAAATTTGCCCTAAAATAAAACATTGAGCTCCGCACCTTCACATTCTTCTCGGGAGACGGTGCGCTGAGCACTATTCTTGAACGAAAAAATTCTTAGCTAAATAGCGCATCATATAAAAATTAAAAAAAATTTAAAAAAAAAATTCTTTAACTCCGACTTTTTATTCATTCATAATTCCAACTTTTTATTCACCGTTAATTTCTACATCACCTGAGTAATAAGTCTATATATATGAAAATGCTTCAGTGTCGAACTCAATTCTATGGTCCCAAAGTCGTCATATTGACTAAAAAGAGTTTCATAAATTGTATATTTCTTGACACCTGAACATGAATAGTTGGCACATCAAATTGGTGATTTGAAATGTTTGAGCATTGATTGTATTGTATTTTTATCTTTTTTCTACAAATAAAAAACAATGATAAATAATAAGATACTCGAATATCGTGGTCAATATATAAATTTAGTAACCTAAAATAGTTCAGTACCTTTCTTATTCTTATTTTTTTCTAATGACCTTTTGATTCTTACATTTGAAATACCTTTTGGTCTCTTCTTAGGTGGATCTTTAATTAAGGAATCAATTGTTTTATAAGCATTTTCATCAAAAGTTCTTAGATGATTAGAACCCCGTTGATTTATAGAATCAATTATGGAGTCCAGCATATACATATGTTTAACGAAACTAGCTTTTGCATTTTCAGATTCTTGAACTTTCAAAATGAGTTTGTAAGAGAGATGACCGACAAAATTACGAAATGCTTTATGGAGTGATTCCGTTGTGTCCACTGCAAGTATAGGTTTGTTATAACAAATTTTTCTTGGGTCTTTAATCCATCTTTTCAAATTATATTGATTTGAAATAACTGCAACATTCACCATTGTCATGACCTTTAATGTGTGTCGACATAGAAGCCCAAAAGTTTCGAATTGCTTGCAACTGCAAAAAATTTCATGTGAAACTGCATCATATGTGATAAAATATGCTTTTGCAGTATCATATTTTTTAACAAAAAAAGTGATCGTAGACTCAAGCCTTGACATCTCCATAGCAGCTAGTCCGCATGCACCATTAATCAATGATTTTTGAAATATATTAAACAATTTGATAGTGTAAATTTTACAGGCTTATTTGAGAAGTGGAGAGTCATTTGCTACTGTAGTTACTTTACCTTGAATGCACTTATAATCATTCTCAACTTTAGTTTGTCGCCACCTAGTTACTATTTTTTTCTTACCTACTAAAAAACAATTAGTAAGAGTACTGGTTGATTTAAAAATTCTATGACAAATACTATTAGTGTTTTCACTACGTTGAGTAGATAAAATGCTAAGATCTAGTACATCTTTATTCATCATTGTAGACTACTTGTGCCTAATCTCATAAAGACTGTGGCGTCTTTCATTTTCTTGTAACCCACCACATTCAAGCATTTTAGACCATGTATCTTCGAACTCTTTTTGTGTCACACTGATTCATACATTACCTGAATAATTTATTGAGCTTCTTATTATTTTTAAATGCAAAAAGCTTTAAAGGAACTTTCTGAAGGATGTGCCATTGGCATAATCGATGTCTAGTATTTGGCATCACAGTCTATATGGCCTTAGACATTGCTTAGTCTTGATCAGTGAATATAATGATTGGATGTTTGCCATTTGTTATAGTCAAAAAAGTTTTAAACAATCATGCAAAAGAATCTATAGTCTCATCAACAAGGAATGCTACTCTAAATAACACATTTTTCTTATGGTATTGACTCCTACGATAGGGCACATATAAAATTATATTTATTTATTCTGTAGCTTGTGTCAAAAATAATAATATCACCAAATGCATCGTAATCCAACTTATTCTACCCATCACACCACAAGAAATTATAAGTCGTTGTTTTTCATCCAACTTAACTTTCCAATCGAAGAAAGGGTCAATAGTTTTTCAATCTCGAAACAACTTCAATAAGCTAACAGCATCACCTGTCTCAACACGTTATAATCTTTCCCAACTAACAAAGTTGTATGTATTATATTTGCAGAAGCCAACATTCTGAAGACCACCTGCTTGCTCTGCAATGTAAGCAAATGCATCTGATATTCTTATTCCTTATTTAGACATGTTTCTAAAGATAGTCTGATCTATTTCATGGACACCACGATGTGACCTCAATAAATGACGTTCATTTGGAGCAGCTAAGGGATGATTGTGATCCTCTATAAATTTAAATATCGATCAATTACCATTCTTATCTGCTTTGAAAACAATAAGTGCAAGACAACCATATCGAACATCCAACCATAAAAACTTGTCTTATCTTTTTCATTTTCTTTAAGATCACTATTTTTCCATCCATTTTTTGAGCAAACAAATTCTTTTGTCTTTAGCTTCCTCGTTCCAAGCCAGTATGAGCTGTGATTTTTTCAAATACTAAACTCTGTTACAAATGCATATCTACTGTATTAAGCATTCTTTTCATTGTTCACAGGAGTTCGAAGTATTTTTGGCAGTAAACATAAGTCAAAAGCCCCAGTTGAAATCTCAATTTGTAAATTAATAGAATAATACAACGTTATAATTAAAGAAATATTGAGCACAATTAACCTATATACTAGTATTATGTCAGAGCTAAGAAATAATATTGTTATGCAGAAAATTTACATTCTAAATCGAAGAATTATGTCTTACGTAATTTTATGCTTCTTCTACATAGGTTTATTTCATTTTATCGAATGTAGATAAGATTATATATAGCATTACATTAATATTACATAACAAAAATTAAATCATACGTAGCATCAATGTTATATTACACAATATAATACTATATAGAAAGACATTACTGGTATGAATGGCAAATAGAGCACAATATATAAAGGTAAATGCATAAGTATAGTTGAATTTATGTTAAGTATTATATAAAGTTTACTATACAAAAAGTATTTTAAACTATATAATTTAGAAGATCAATAAAAAAGGAGAAAAAAACGTAACATATCATCAATTATTTATTTGTATAAGCATATAAAAGTTGTCTATGTAACTAATGATTTTCGGTAGCTTAATTTATAAAATTTTAAAGCTACAAACCTCTCTGTTTGGCGCGAGGACCAAAACAACACTAGTTTAAAAAATAACAATAATAATAATAAATAAGTTTTTCTAATCATTCTACACAAATTTTAATATAAAAAATATTATTTTATTTCATATACTCAATAATTTTTAATAAAAATATTAACTTTATTTCACATCCTAAACCAAAATACTAGATTTGTACAGATTTTTAGTATTTTAGTCTAGGATGTGAAATAAAATTGATATTTTTATTAAAAATTATTAAGTATGTGAAATAAAATAATATTTTTTATATTAAAATTTGTGTAGAATGATTAGAAAATTTTATTTATTTATTATTATTATTCTTTTTTAAACTAGTATCATTTTGGCCCTTGCACCAAATAGGACTTAGCTTGTACTTCTATGATACAGGTGATGTAGAAACTGATAGTGAATAGAAAGCTAGAATTATGGATGAATAAAAAGCCAGAGTTGAAGAAGAAATTTTTACTCTTTACATGGCGCGCTATCCAACTAAGAATTTTCTTTCAAGCCTAAAATTAAGGAATAATTAAATTTCATAAATTCAAAATTTAAATAATGATAATAAATCATCCTTTAACTCGTAACTATATTCCTTAAATATCTCTAATTTTGATAAACATATTCATGAGAATTTTAAATCAATAAATATTCAAATAAATTATGAGTTTTTAAATAAATTCAAATTTAAATCAAGAAAAGAATTTCCTAATATTTCTCTTAATATTTTCAAATAAATACTAGTTCTTATAAAAATTATTTCTAAATCTAATATTTTTTTTATTACTCTTTCTATGTCATTTTTGGAGATAAAAAAAATCAAATGTATCATCCAAAAAAAATTCTATAATTTCTATACCAAAATACCGTAAATATCATTTATCACCCAAATCTATACATACAATTCTAATTTGTAATACACATCAAAATCTAAATTTTTGGGATGTTATAGAGATCGTGGAGACGGTCGAGCAGGTTTGCGCCCAGGAGGTTGGGCGGCCACCTGCTTTCCAGATTCTCCTCAACGACCTTCCGAGCAATGACTTCAACACGGTCTTCTCCTCCCTCCACGGCTTCCACTGGTGCAGGCGGAGCAACTGCTTTGTCTACGGCATGCCGGGATCCTTCTACGGCCGCCTCTTCCCATCTTGGAGCTTGCATTTCATCCATTCCTCCTCCAGCCTGCACTGGCTCTCCCAGGTGCATAACTGACCTCAGTTATATATTCAACCACAAAAATGACATCTTTTGTAATAACAACAACAACAACAACAACCAAGCCTTAATCCCACTAGGTGGGGTCGGCTACATGAATCATTTATTTTCATTGCGTTCTATCAGTTACCAAATTCTGATCTAAGTTTAAGTAACTAAGATCACTCCTTATAGTTTCTTGTCATGTCTTCTTTGGTCTCCCTCTTCCTCTTTGTACATGGGCAAAATCCAGTAAGTTAATTTTTCTAACTGGAGCTTCAATTGGCCTACGATTTAGATGTCCAAACTATCGAAGCCGACTTTCTCTAAGTTTATCCTCAATTGGTGCAACACCAACTTTCTTTCGGATATACTCATTTCTCATTACTAATCCTTCATGTAATATCACACATTCATCCATAACTAGGGGTGGCAATATAATGACTACCGACTCGTGAACCGACCGACACCCGTAAATTTTTCGGGGTATGGGTCATGAATTTTGACCTTTTTATTAAATGGGTCATGAATTTTGACGCATTTATAATAATGGGTCGGGTTCGGGTTGGCATAAATCGGGTCGGGTAGGGTTTCGGGTTGAGCATTTATCAAAAATACTCTATAAACGAGTCGGTTCGACCTACACCCGACTTATTAATCGGGTCGGGTTCGGGTCATGGATTTTTGACCCATTTAATAAATGGTCGGGTTCGGGTTGAGGCTATATCGGGTCGGGTCGGATTCGGTTCGACCCGAAGCCCGACACGCCGACCGCATTTTGCCACCCTAACCTTAACATCCTCATTTCTTATAATATTTTTATTTATTTGTATGTTTCTTCTTTGCAAGGCCAGCATTCAGCACCATATTTCAATGCGTAGGATCTTAGCTACAGTTTTATAAAATTTACCCTTAATTTTGGATGGGATTTTTTTATCGCATAACACACCAGAAGCATTTCTCCATTTTACCCAACATGCTTGAATCCTGCTAATAACGTCATTATCTTTTGTAATAATATACATATAATTAAACAGTGATATATTTAGATATATATATAATTTTAAAATGCTGTCGATCTATATTATGATTTAGTACTAACTAGGCAACTACATTTGTGACGCTCATAGCCGAAGAGTGCGGGGAGTGATCGTTGGGTGATATCCTAAAAAAAGGAATCGCTGAGGCAAAGCACAGCTCTTGGCAGGCTTCTAAACCGAATATGGTAAAATGGTAATTATACCTATTCGGATTGTAAGTAACAATAATTGTTATTATTTTAATGAGGTTAAAGATTAAATTTTTTTATTTTTGTAGGATGAGTTGTCGATATAATTGAACCAAGGCATTATTCAATTCCATGATAGCGAGGATGAGTTGACAACTCTTTTTGGTAAAGAGCATCCGGGAAGAGTTAGAGCTGGCGGTCATTTTGAAATAATAACTTCATACTATAAAGATGATAGAAGCAGGAAATTTAATAGTAATTCAGCTGTTGAAATACGAGAGTTGAGGAAGATAGTCACTAGGTAAGAAAGTGATTATAATTGCTTAAATGCAGAGGTGTCTCAAATGAAAGCTATGATGGAGAGGATGCAGGAGAAGAGCACTAGAAGAGCACTGGAGCATATCAATCTAGTCCCGATATAGCTAGTACTCAAATGGGAAGTTTTGTGGGATCTTATGTTGGCCCAATTATAAGTAACGATACATTACCTCCATTAGTTCAGGTATAAATAATTTTTAAAAATGCTTATATGCAAATGCTATATATTGATATTCTTAATATTTATAGGGAATGCTTGTTTTAATGGCTTCGAGATATTCAAATAACGTGGTCGCACGTGCTACAGTAATGCGTTTAGGTGGATCGGGCGAGTTCATACACAATGATATACCTTTGGAGGCAGGTACTTGCGCCGTGATGGTTCATCACGTAATTGATGAGTCCGCCCCATTATATATTCTAGTAGATGATATTACTGTGCTTAGACCGACGGTTGGATATATTTTATCTTTACCTAGCTTTCTTATTTTGCCTGACCCCAGGTATATTAATATTTTATTTTTTTTATTTACTATTATTGATATGCATATCTATGTTTGTAGCAACCAATTAATCCAGTTAGACCATCACAAACTCATTCACCACTTCGTGGTGGAAATAGTAAGATATTCATTTTTATGCACTTTTTTTGGCAAATTATTCATATGAATGACTTATAGTTTAAAATTTATAGCAACTAATTAATTTTGCTACATCATTGCAAGCTCGATCACCATGTAGTGGCGGAAACAAACAAGTACGAGCCCAAAACACATTGCCTATTTTTGTTTAAGTTTTTATTATCTTAATAATTAACATTTTTTAGCTATTTTATTAGAAATTACAGAAACAGAATCGATTTGCATATCAAATGTGAAGAAGATAGTGGATTATGCAATTCTTATGTTGCCAAAAGATGGGTTAATATTTTTGGTTTTACATAATAGAATATTTGGGTCTGACAGACAAATAATTTTTGATAAACAGGACGTTAAAGATTTTGCAAAAGTAAACACAATTGGTGCTTCGATGATATCTGCATATGTTGGGTAAGCTATAGCTTTAAAACGATATTAGTTATACAATAATATTAATTACTTAATTGTGACTAATTTTTAATTGCTTATATTTTTTATTTTGTAGCTGTTTATTTGATAAAATAAGTAAGGATTGTCAATTAGCTGATAAATATTGTTTTGTGGATCCACAAAATATTTCTTCGTATGTTGATTCAAATGTACGTGTGACAATGTTAGAAGAAAAATTAATGACACTAACAAATATTGATTTGGTTGTCATTCTATAATATAATAATGGGTAATTATATGAAACTACACGAAATAGATTATTTATATTCTTTAATTAGATTGTTTTTAATCATAATAATTATTATATCTTGATAGTGACCATTGGATGCTAGCAGTTTTGGATCCAATCTGTAAATGGCTTTATTAGATAGATCCTGTTAGACAGAGTATCCGTGACGATATTAAGAAAATAGTTCATGAGTATGTTATATGATAAACTTTATGTGCAATTTTATTTTAGTAATTAACAGTTAATTTATTTTTACAGTTTTATGTCTAAATTTTGTTTGGCTCACCTAAACAAGCATAAAGTTAAAATTACTGTAGAAGATGTGGAGGTATAATTTTTTATATTGTTTAGTTTTTGAATAAATATTTCATAAAAAAAATATTAAAAAATATTCATATTTTTTTTATGAATTTAATGTCTGGTGCAGCTAGATAATGTTCAATGTAAATATTATATAATGAGATATTTACGCCAGATTATTTATTCGCGCTCTACTAGAATTCCAGCAAATGTAAGTAATGATTAATTATTATAAAATATTATAATATTTTGTATATGACTTTTGAATTTTTTTATTAATTATTTAATGAAGTGGCAACATATGATAAAAAAGATATAGATTTAGTTCGTGAGGAATTAGCTGCGTATATATTGGAGAATTGGAGTCTTATGTAACAGGTATGTTTTTTAAAATTTTGTATAAAATTTTAATTATTTGAGTTAAAATTGTTCTTTTTTTAATTAGTGCTTTCCTATAATTATATATATAATATATATATATATATATATATAATATATATATATATATATATATATATATATAGCAGGCTAAAAGGTTTATTTTGAACTATTCTATTGTAAGGCTGAATCTTCTCCTTCGAAGCATCTTATGTATGATTATGTTGCCATGAAAGAGTTTAGGGAGCACAAGATTCCATTCACAGCCATTAGACGACATCTTCTAGATGGAAGATATATATATGTATAGTATATGTTGTGTACTATTACATTTTGATGTGTTGTAATAAACTGTGAATACATATGTTTTTTATTTTTTGGCAAATTTGAAGCTATGAAGACTGGAGAGTTAATGAGCTAGCTGATCCTTCTGTTATACTATACAGAGTTTGATCTTATTTGTGTTCAGCTACTTTGATTTCATAGCATGAAAGGAGCTTCTCTATCTTTTGAATCCTTTGTTTTACTACATGTGAAGTGAAAATGAAAAGGACTTCAAGAAATATAATTATATTACTTTCTTTCTTGTGTGTTAGCTATTTTGAATCTATATACATGTGAATTTTGAAATCTATTAGTCTTGTTCTTTCATTTCATACTTGTAATTTTGTGTAAAGGAGTTAGTACTCCTTATTTAATTTTTGAAATCTTAATTAGCTTGTATTTAAGTTTCTTTTTTGCCAGTCGGGACTAGATGAATAAAAATTCTCTTGTGTAATAATGATTACTTTAAAAAATATACATATAATTATTGTGTTATTATGTCCATTCTATAAAAATTTCTTGTAATAGGATAGGTCTATTACTATTTTTTTTAATAGAGTTGCTCTATTACAGCGATTCTTCCTATGAACCACTGTAATAGGACTACTCTATTACATCGGTTTTAACCGCTGTAATAGACTCTTATAGTTTTTACAGCTAAAGTATATACAACGGTTTGCGGTGTCTTTTTACAGCGGGTTTAAACCGTTGTAATAGAACTATTCTGTACTAGTGAAGATTCTTTGTAGATATCATTAAATCAAACAACTGCTTTCTCTGGATAACATAACGTAACATCAAGATAACATTAAACCAAATGCCCCCTTACGAGAGTTTAGTTTAATATTATTTTGATATTATATCATTTTATTTAGAATTAATTCATTATATTTTTTTATGGATATAAGCAATTCAATATTTCAAATTCGAATTTTTTGGATTCTGGACCACGAGAACTATTTGTTTTGATTTGCATCTTTCTACCTGTAATAGGAATTGGTATTTATCCTGATTTTGTTCTCTTATTATCGATTGGCAAGATATAGATTATTATATTATCTAATTATTATTTACAATATTATCTAAATATGTCATCAAATCAAATAATAATTTTTTTAAATAATATAATATAACACTAAGTTAACATAATCAAATCAAACGCCCCTGTAATGTTATGCAGCATTCTCTCTTCTGCACAAGCTAATTAATTTGGTTCACAATGTGGATGCAATTTAGCTAGCAAAGACATTTTTATTTTCAATGGGGATTCAAATTTGAAATATTTGGCTCTAATAATATTTTACCGACTAACCTAAAAACTTAAACTTATAATTTATATCTCAGAATAATTAATTTTATATTCTTATACAGTAGTTCAATTTTTCTAAAAATCCACTCAAATATTATTAGTAGCTTGAATTGATGACAAGAAGTGACATTGCACCAAAAATAGATATTAGTGCCAAAAACACTTTTAAGCCACCAAATTTCTCTAAATACATGCATGCATAAATATTTCATATTTATTTCATTTCATATATAAATTTAAATACTAAAAATTAATTCTATTTCAATAATTTTAATTTTAAATATTAATTTTATTTCATAATATATAATTTAATAAAAAAATTATTTCAAACCTAACGCTATATATCCTTACTAATAAAATTATTTTATTTTTTCTATCTCAAAAAATTAAATATAAAATATTCTGAAAACATATTTCATTAACCAAGCGAGGCCTTAGGCATTGCACGCTAAATTTTGAATTAGTTTTGTCCTCGGTTCTAAGCTGATGCTAATAATATCAGCATAGGAGATTTGGCCAATACTGATAGGCATTTGTGTTGTAGTGCGATTCAAATGTTTTTCTTGAAATTGATGTTAGGGTTTGTTGGAGAAGGAGAAAATGGATGGATTTGATGCCCCATACTATGCACTTTCTCCTAAAGAGGCGAGCTGGGTGGTGGAACAACAAGGATGCTTCGCTATTCGCTTCTACAATGAGCATGATGAAGAAGATGAGAAAGAAGACGAAGATGGTAAGATGCGTGCATGCTACGCGAATCGCATGGCTAAAAGCGTAAGGGCAGTGGTGGAGTCGATGCTGGTGAGCCATTTTGGTGAGGCGATTATAGAACAAGTGTTTCAGAGATACGAAAGATTGACGGAGGACTATTACTCCAAGAATAAGCCTCAGCTAACCAATCTTGTGCTTTCACTGGTCAGAAAATCACATCATTGAGTTGTTATTAATTTAATTGCAATACATCATGTATTGACAAATTAATTAATGCATGTTAATCAAGATTAAAGTCTCTATTAGGCTTGAATTAATTTTGAATCATATCTAGCTTCACTTTTTCAAAGTAAAACAAACTACACATCAATCTATACAACAACAATAACAACCAAGCCTTAATCCTGCTAGCTGGGGTCGGTTACACGAATTCTTTATTTTCATTGTGCTCTATCAATTAAAATTTTCTAAAGGATTCGTGTTATGATTGATTCAATAAGTTTTACGCTGACTGTCAACTGCCTAACGCAACTTTCCGTATTTCTCATCTGGGACTTGAGACCTGACAACAGTGTGTTAAACTACACATCAACCTATAAAAAAAAAACTACACATCTAGGATAATCAGTGATTCTTGATGGTTATAAAGTTTGTAAGATGTAGAGAGTGTTTGCAGCAAATATATATATATATATATATATATATTAGTATAATATAATATATTATATATATTATATATATATATATATATATATATATTTATTTTTTTATAAAATACAAAAATAGTTCAACTAATACTCATTGGGAGAGCTTTTGATTGGTACGACATTCTTAGAATCGACGGAAATTTATATAAAAAGATTTTTTTAATCTAATATTGTAACTCATTTCTTTTACAATATCGGTGGATCTTGTAACATATTAGGTCAAATTAAAATTAATATGTTTTTATATAATGATGTCGTATTTCAAAATTTTTAATCTACCAAAAATTCATGAAATACGACTTATAATTAAAAAATGAGATAAAATACATATTCGTTTTATTTCTATATTTAAAAATAATATTATGATAGAAAAAATACAATTTTATTATGAAAACTTATGTGGTAAATCATAAAAAAAATTAAAGAATTATTTTTTAAATAATATTTAATTAAAAATATTAAAAGAAGTTGCTCATTGCATGAATAATTTTTTATAATAAGAAGTTATCTGTCGCACGAGCGATTTTTTTAAATTTATATTTAATTAACTGATTAACATATTAAAATTATTAAAAAAATATTAAATTATTTAAATCATCAAATGAGTGGGAGAAGACTAGAAGGGAGAGAAAAGGAAGAGGGCGGAGGAAAAGGAGCGGCGGAGAGGGAGGGAGAGCAGGGTCTGATCGAAGCCAAGGAGAAGAGGCACGAAGAGAGAAAAGGAACGGAGCAGAAGAACAGGGCGGCGGAGAGGGAGGACCGAAGGAGAGTGAGGCCTCCAAGTTAAGATCGAAGCCATGAATCGCCCTGGCCTTGTTGTCTCACTCGCTAAATCCTATCGCTTCTTCTTTTCATCACTCCGATCGATCTCATCCACTACCTCCGTCGAGACGCTAGATCCGGATGCTGCTCCGCGTACTCTGGCAGAGCTGCGTCGGCGCCTGAAGGAAGAGTCGCTGGAGCTATCCGATTTTTTGTATTCGGTGGAGGTCGGGACTAAGAAGAAACCCCTGCCGAAGCCAAAATGGATGCAGGCCACCATCCCCGGGGGACCCAAGTACGCGGCCATCAAGGCGAAATTGCGGGAGCTGAACCTACACACGGTGTGCGAGGAGGCGAAGTGCCCGAATCTGGGAGAGTGTTGGTCCGGTGGCGAGACGGGGACTGCCACAGCCACCATTATGATCCTTGGCGATACCTGCACGCGAGGTTGCCGGTGAGTTTCCCTTTTCTTAGCTTAATTAGAGGTAGTCTTTCGCTTTTTCTAACGTTGCAGATGAGAAAATGAAACGGGATACACTTCCTTCGTTTCGGAAGAGCTATTTGTTGCGTTCATGATACTGAAATTAAAATTTCATTTTATGGTAAGATTGTTGGAGGGGATTCTAAGTAATTGAATAAGTGATTGAAGTTGAGAAAGGGAACTGTTGCGCGTGAATGGAAAATTGAAATAGGTAAATATAAACTAATGGTTTTGCATTCCAATATATGTTGAATGTTGTTGTTAAGTCATATTTGAATGTGTATAATTATTGTTGATGCTCGAATAGATGCCTTCATCAAGACTAAATGCGTGTCTCTCAAATTCCAAAGTCATCAATGTTAGTTACAGAAAGAATGACAAAAGGAGACAAGGAAAAAGGACTAAAATGTGTAAGAGAACCAGAACAGATCCCCAAATATGTATTTTCTCCATCATCTTCTTTTTCTCTGCATTTTAGGCTACTGCAATGCTGCAACGATTGGCTAACAGCCTAATACATTCTTCTGGTTGTCAAGATCTGTGTGGCAGCCTCAGATATATCTCCTCAACCTATAAGAAGGCCATTTTGTTGACTAGAAGGGGCTTCTTTCTCAAAAGCAAGAAATGAATAAAATCCATCTTCTCCACCCACAGCTCTGTTCCCTTTTTCCCTCAAAAGATGGAGAAAGGATTGTTCTCTAGATTCCTCCAACAAAACCTTGCTCTCCCTACTCAAGAAATACATACAGGTGTAGTTTTTAAGATCGACTTATGACTTAGATACATTTCGTCAATGATCTGTGATGTTCTCATATTCCCAGCTTTGAAATAGCTTCGTTAGGCTACCATGATACCCCTTTGCCTCTAGAATCCTGACACAGGAGGGCTGGAAAGTACCTTGCAACTCATTTTCTCGCTTCTTAGCACCCAACACAGAAACTGTCTCAGTAGTCCTTCCTCCTTTTTGGTCCTTCAATGATCTCCTTTGATCCTTTCTAATGAATCACGATCTCCATTGGCAATGCTCTAATGATTTTTTAGTAAGATTAGATGACGCTCTCACTAGCCCATAATATATACGTGCTACTATTCGTGTGAACCTCACTGTCAAGTCAATCCATTGCTGGTGGTCATATTCATGTTCCTTCAGCTCCTATGAGCCATGCATAAGGTATGTTTGGGTTGGGGGTTGGGTGGGGGATTAAAATTCAATTGATGAATCAATGGCCATGATAAGCACGGTTAGTAGCAAAGAAGTCATGCGGATTTAAGAGGGTAACTCTCTGTTTGACATGCTAGAAATATGTCAATCAAATTTAGATGTTCATGCTAAAGTTTTGTTTACTTTGAGGCTAGGAATAGTATGTGTTTGCCATGTAAATTACGCAAAGCGGGATCATTGTACATTAAATACTTATGATTCTCCCGATGGGACAGTAAGATTGCAATTTTGATGTATTTTGCAGCTTGTGTTATTTTTATTTTCTCAGCTTTCGCAAGGACTTCATCTTTGAACTCTTGCTTAAAATCCCACCGTATTAATCTTCAATTTTATTTATTATTACGCCAAATGTAAACTTCATTGTAAGCATATATATATTTGTAAAATTTTGACAGATTTTGTAATGTAAAGACTTCGGCACATCCTCTGGCACCGGATCCCAATGAACCACTAAATGTTGCTAATGCGATTGCCTCATGGGGTTTAGATTATGTTGTGATCACTAGTGTGGACCGTGATGATTTGCCAGATCAAGGAAGTGGCCATTTTGCAGAAACAATTCAAAACCTAAAGTCGTTGAAGCCAAATATGTTGATTGAAGCACTAGGTATATTTGTTGTTTTTGTTAAGTTTTACGTTCACCGTAATTGTAGTTTTCATTGTAGTTTTGTCTAAGTATGCACACCCTGCCTTTTTGCATTTTATTTTAGCTTATTATATTAACGGGCAGTGTTTGTAATCAATTGAAATCTGTAAAGGTTGTTGTGGTTTTTCTTTGCCCACATGTAAGGAGAACAAAACAGATCAAAACATTGGAGGAATTTATATGTTAATAACCTCATTGTAGTTCAAAGTTTGAGGACTAATGTTTCTTTCCCAGAAGTTGGCTTGCTACATGTATCCTAGCATCTAAAGTTTATGCATTTAGCTGGTACGTTTGACTTTTTATTTGCTTTAATGACTTAAAAATAGATGACATAAATCCTTTAAGAAATTGTGTTATTAGGGTGTTTTCTGAAAGCAATGCGCTATATTGCTAAAATACGGTAAAAAGTGTGTAAGGCTGTTGTATCAGCACCTGGGTGTAGTGATAAGTGAGCAAGGGTTTCCACACTATAAACGGATGCGGGTTAAGAAGTTAATCCGTTACACTAATGCTAAGATTCAAGACATTAGAATAAAGTTAGGTATTTAGAATATAGGCATTCTAATGAGCAAATTAATGAAATTAGTAGATATCGTAATACATAGAACAATTAATATTCTATATCTAAAAAGAAACAAAATGGATGGGAGATAAAGCCAAAGAAATTGATAGCTTAGACTTCAAGCTTTGGTACTTTGATAAGAATAGAACTAAAAATGAAGTAGGTATAATTCTGGATTAGAGTCTGAAAAATCATGTATCAAGTCAAGAGGATTGGAAATAGAATTATAGTTTTAAAAATTATGATCAATACGATGATAATTATTAATATTATAAGTGTTTATGCTTTTCATGTCTATTTGGTACAAGCATCAAGGAAAAATTTTAAAATAATTTAGAACGACTGATACAAAGAATATCTCAAGAGAAAAATAATATGTATTAGAGAAAATCTAAATAAACATGTTGGACGTACTGCTAAGGAATTTAATAGCATCCACGGTGGGTATGTCTTTGAAGAGACTAATGAGGAGTGTAAAACCATTTTAAAGTTCTCTTAAGCTTATAATTTTATAATTGCTAATATTTTATTTAAAAAAAGAGATAAGCATATTATCACTTATAAGAGTGGGTCTTCCAGATCGCAGATTGATTTTTTTTAAGAAAACAAGATCGCTTGAAGTGTAAAAATTGTAAGATCATTCCAAGTGAATGCTTGACTACCAAACATTGGTTAATGGTCTTAGATATGAAGATGAAGAGCTGTAGAAGAAATATTAAATTAAAATAATGTTCTCGAGCTCGATGGTGGAAACTAAAGAATGAGAATAAGAATATTTTTAAGAGGATGGTTATAGAACTTGAGCTGGGACATTGAAGGAGAAATTAATCTTATGTGACTGACAATTGCTAACTATTTTTGCAATGTAGTAAAAGATGTGCTACGAGAATCTAATGAAAAGGCTCCTAATAATAAAAATAAAATATATAAGAAAAGTTATTTATTTTTTGAGAGGTTTAAGGAAAAAGTATAGGGAGAAAAAAGAAATTTGTATATGATTTCGTCGATCTAGAAAAAGCTTATAATAAAGTTCCAAGGAAAGTGTTTTAGAAAATTTTAGAAAAGAAAAGTATTTGCGCTATCTATATTCAAGCTATCAAAGAAATGTATAAAGGGGTTGTTACTTGTGTTTAAACACAAAGTGGTTTAATTAAGGATTTTTTAATTACAATTAAAATACACAAATGCTCAGCCTTAAGCGCATATCTCTTTGCATTAGTTATAGTGACCTTGATTGGACATATTTAAGAAATAGTACTTTAGTATATGTTTTTTGCAAATGATATTCTCTTTATTGATAAAACTAGAGAAGGGGCTAGGGTAAAACTCGAGTTATGAATGGATATTTTAGAATTTAAAATTTTTTGTCTTAGCAAATCAAAAATCGAATGTATGAAGTATAAATTTAATCAAGATAGAAGCACTTGTATTGATGAGATAACAATTAATGATCAAGTTATCAGAAAAAGTGAACGATTTAAATAATTTGGATCAATTATACAAAATAATGGTTGAATAGATGGGGATGTTATCAATAGAATTCAAGTAGGATAGCTAAATTAGAAAAAATACTTCTGATGTATTGTGTGATAAAAAAATTTCATTTAAACTTAAAGATAAATTCTACAGAATAATTGTAAAATCAGCAATATTATATGGTGCAGAATGTTGTCCCACAAAGCAAAAATACACAAGTAAAATAAATGTTATAAAAATGAGGATGCTAAGATGGATGAGTGAGAATATATGAAAATATAAAATGAGAAATGAGTATATCTGCAAGAAGGTAGGGGTAGTCTTAGTTGAGGATAAGCTTAGGAATAGTCGGCTAAGATGATTTGAATATATAAACTTTGAGTCGATGGAAGTTTCAATAGGGAGAGTTGAGTTGTTGATTTTGTCAAAGATATGATAAGACACTATTAGAAAGGATCTCACATATTTGGAGATAAATGAGGATTTGTTTGATAGAGTGCAATGAAAATAAAGGATTCATGTTGCTAACCTCACCTAATGAGATAAAGACTTGGTTGTTGTAATGACTTAAAAATAGATTTATGAAGGCAATCTTTTGCAGTGCAACATCTTTGTAGATATTTGCCATGACATTTAAGCAGTTATAATGATTTTGCAGAATTCTTAGAATGTCATTTGAAATCATCCTAATGCTTTTTGTTTATGCTTTGATTTTCGGTTTAGTCACGAGGATTCATAGATGTGTAGGTGTTAAAAATCAACTAGCATGCAGCTTTATTCTTGAATGTGATGCTGGTAATTTGGCTTCCTTGCTGTTGTTTATCCCTGCTAGAGAGTACTTTTGTTTCAAGGATGTATAATGTATAGAAATCGATTGGGGGTGTATTTGTGGTTTTGTGCTATCTTACTGTTGGATTTGTGTTTTTGTTGAAGATAATTAAAATTATGATTGTAGCCACCATATTAAACACATCCATTACTCTTCGAAATCAAAACTTCAGTAACTTGTGTTTATAATCATTTCGTGAACCCTTTTACGGTATGTTGAATGTATGGCTTCAAAGTATTCATAGTTTTCTTTTAGAGGACAAAAATTGAAATGGTGGCATCTTCAAGTCGTTATTGTAAAATCCTTCGACTTATCGTTCTTTTTTTTTCATTAACATTTATCATTCTGCAATGTAATCTTTGGTAGTTCCTGATTTCCGTGGAGACCCACTTTTTGTGGAGAAGGTTGCAAAATGTGGACTAGATGTATTTGCTCACAATATTGAGACAGTAGAAGAGCTCCAGAGATGGGTCAGAGATCATCGTGCTAATTTCAACCAATCCATTGATGTCCTTAAAATGGCAAAAGAGTTCGCTCCAGCTGGTACTCTCACGAAGACATCAATCATGCTGGGGTGTGGCGAAACTCCTGATCAAGTGATTAATACAATGGAGAAAGTAAGGATAGCGGGAGTTGATGTTATGACATTTGGTCAGTATATGAGACCATCAAAGCGCCATATGCCTGTTGCCGAATATATCACACCAGAAGCTTTTGAGAAGTACCGAGCAATTGGAACGGACATGGTATGCACTTGAATTCTCGATGAACATACTTTGTCTTTGCCTTGAATCAAGTGGTTCATGACTTATTGCCTTGCTTGGGATGAAAAATATTGTTGAATGAACATGCCCATAAGTAGAAAGATATAGCTAATTGTATTGAACACTTGAATGTGAGATTAGCTGCTATCTAATATCTAACGTTGATAGTATTATTTGGATCAAAATTCTGTGTGTTTGACGAACTTGACATCAATTGATGCTAAGCAGGAACGACAAATTAGAAGGATTAATAAATTTAGTCCCATATAATTAGGGTAATACTTATATCGATGTGGATAATGATAATTAATAATTGATATTTATTTTGGGAGTTTGATTCTAGAAACATGATATTGTAGGAAGGATCAGATATTATTTTTTGTTTATGTGTTGCAACTAAAAGCAGATATGAAATGTCGTTCAATTTTTATTTTTCTTCAATTTTAGGGATTCCGCTATGTTGCGTCTGGTCCAATGGTTCGATCATCATACAAAGCCGGTGAATATTACATCAAATCCATGATTGAAGCTGATCGGGCTAGAGCTGCTTCATGAACAAGTCTCTGCTCATGATCTCCATAATTTGACATCCTAATTTATCTTCATTCAACTCATTATTAAATTATGTATTCAGTTTTCCCCTATTTTCTTCTCTTATTCTTTTTACTCATTGCCCAATTGTCTGTTTCGTAACTATGCATGGTATGGTACTGCTTTAAATGTAAATGATATGCCAATCTCCACATCCTTGATGCTATACTTGGTTGCTGTGTGCATAAATGAATGGCAATGCACAATTGCACATTTTTGTTGGATTGTTAGTTTATTTTTTGGTGACAAGAATGCTTGATATATTGATTTAAGGGGGCGTTTGGTTCAGTGTTATCTCAATGTCAATGTTATTTAAATGTCATATTATCTAAATGTCATTGTTATTCATCAATAGATATTTGTTTGGTTCAATGTTATGATATTAGAAAATATCAATGCTATCTAAATTATTTTTGTTTAGTTGGAAGTTATTGACATTATAATAACAAATTGATAGCGTTATCTTGAGATGTCGCCCGATTTGGGGTGACATCTAGATGTCACCATGTAATGGCATTTTTATAATTAATTATAATGTTATTTAAAGATGTCATTAAACCAAACAATTACTTTCTAAAGATAACATAACATAACATTGAGATAACACTAAACCAAATGCCCCCTAAGTGTATTGATTGTTTTCTTTTAGTACCTTAACAATAACAACAAACCAAGCCTTTATTCCACTAGATGGGGTCGACTATATGAATTCTTTATTTTCATTACACTCTATGAAATAACAAATTTTTATTTTGCTTCAAATATGTAAGATTACTCATTATAGTTTTTAGTTGTCTTTTTCTGCTTTCCTCTTTCTCTTTTTTAATGGACAAGATCCAATAATTCAATTTTTCTTACTAGAGCTTCTATCGGTTTACGACTTATATGTCCAAACCATGTAAGTCGACTTTCTCTGAGTTTATCTTCAATTGAGGCTACTCCAACCTTTTTTGTGGATATACTCTTTTTACATCTTGTCCTTTCGTGTGTATCTGCTCATCCACCTTAGCACATCTTGTCCTTTCGTGTGTATCTGCTCATCCATTTTAGCATCCTCATTTCTGCAGCACTCATCTTATTTATGTGTTTTTATTTTATAGGCTAGCATTCAGTATCATATAACATAGCTTGCCTAATAACTATTATATAAAATTTACTTTTAAGTTTAAGTGAAATTTTTCTAGTAAGAAAAATTGAGTTATTGAATCTTGTCTATTGAAAAAGAGGAAGAGGAAAGTAGAAAAAGACAGCTAAAAACTATAATGAGTGATCTTATATATTTAAAGCAAAATAAAAATTTGTTATTTCATAGAGTGTAATGAAAATAAAGAATTCATATAGTCCACCGCATTTAGTGGGATAGATGCTTGGTTTGTTGTTATTGTTGATTACACTCAGGTCCTTAAGTTTAAGGCTTAATAACATACAAGTTCGTATTATAATCGAGATTCCTGAGTTTTAATAATAATAAAAATTAAAAGGACTCATTTGATAATTTAGTAAAACTCAGGGACTCTGACGTCATAATTTAAAAAATATAAACCTATGCATTATTAAGAATTAAACTCAAAGTACTCAAATAAGATTTTTCTCCGCTACATGTAAGAAATTTTAATGACATGTATATGTATTTTGAATTTCACAAATTGATTTTGAAAAAAAGTAAATAAAAATATTTTATCTCTTTAACTAATTTTCACTAAATACTGTTGCAAATTCTTGGCATTTCATATTAATTTACGATACATTTTAATTTCTCAAAGTTACATTATTCTACAAGATGTCATAAAGATGGCATTTTGCATCCTCACATCCTACCTTTTTATAGTTTTTTGAAATTTAATCTATAGATATATTTTTTTATTATATTAATATTTATATAATTCCGTGAGATACATTTCATATAAGAGTATAATTTTTTCTCGTTTGTCACTTTTCGAAGATCACATAATTTATTGATCAAAGTTAATTGTAATAACATACTTTTTTTGTATTAGAAATATTTATATGAAATACATCTTAAATATGAAAAATTATACAATTCATTTTCACTTTTGAGGAAACATGATTGTCAAATTTCTCATATATAATTTTAAATTTCAGAAGATAAATTACATAATTACATCTACTAAAATAAAAGTATATCACTTAAATTATTTTTAAATAGATTATTTTTTATAAGTAGCATTAAATTTGATTATTAAATTATTATTTAAAAAAATAAAATATGTATTTTAAGTATTAAATATTACTATTGCATGCTATAGGATATAAATAAAAGAAAAAATTGAAGTTATAATAATAATAATTCAAAATGTTTATGCATTTTTAATTTTTTAAAATAATAATTTAACGAGTAAATTAAATGAAATTTAATAGAAAAACATATAGATTAAATTTTGGGCGACCGAGACCTAGATGTAAAACCAATGTTATGCTGTACTGAATACTGACCTGTTAAGTAGAAAAATACAAATAAAATAAGTGTCGTAGAAAGGAAAAAGATGAGATAGATGAATAAGTATACTTAAAAAGACAATAAAAAATAAATATATCCGAAAAAATATTAAAATAACTTTAATTAAGAATAAGCTTAAAGAAAATTAGTTTAAATAATTTGGGCATATAATTCATAGGTTGATAAAAGTTTCAGTAAGAAAAGTTAGATTATTAAATTTAGAGAAAGATAAAAAAAATATATAAGAAATTATAAAAAATAATTTTATATACGTGAAGCTAAATAAGAATTTATTATTTAATATAATGTAATAAAAATAAAAAATTAATATAGTTGGCTCCATATAGGATAAAAATTTTGTTGTTGTTATTGTTATGACTCAGATGTTATATTTTTATTTCTTTGAAGTTATATAAAAAATTAATATAAAATATGGAATATTTTTTTTAAAAAATAAAGTTAATTTTAAAATAAATTTAAAAAAATAAAAAATGAATTCTTTTTAATCAAAGCATGGCTTTTCCCTATTGCCTAATATATGGCCTTTTCCTATTGATTAACTCGGTCCGGTGCACCGAGTCAGCACTCACCAGTCACGAGTCAGCTGGAGGACACGGTTCTATCGACCCGAGTCAGCCCGAGTTGGGCATATTGAGTCACAAGATTTGCGAGATTCTTCATTTTCTGATTCTCTCATCATCGTCATCGGATGATCAGATCCGCTCCCGCCTCTCTCCTTCCCCAACTCGCCGACATCTCCAATCGGCTGGTTTTCTAGGGTTTTCGCCTTGGAACAGATTTGAGGCACTCTATTCTGGTAAGGATTTCTTTATTTTCACAGATCTGTGTTATTCTAGGCATGAAAGCGTTTGAATCAATAATTCTTGTTAGGTTATCGGCTGTTTTTCTAGGGTTTTCTTCTTGGAAACTCTGGGTTAAACGAAGCCTGATTGGAGGAAGAAGCAGCCCCAGGTGCCATGGAGGGGACTTCGGGTGAGGGTGGTGCTCCTGCGTCCGTTCCCTTGGCGAAATGGAAGAACGATTTTTCCAGGAAGTTTCAGTATTATCTGGACCGATCTACTCCGCATCCAGTGGAGAGATGGCTGGGCTCGCTTGCAGTGGCGGCGGTTTATGTCTTGCGAGTCTATTTGGTGCAGGGGTTCTATATAGTGTCCTACGGGCTTGGGATCTACGTGCTCAATCTTCTCATTGGGTTTCTGTCTCCCATGGTGGATCCGGAGCTGGAGACCTTGGATGGAGCTTCTCTTCCCACCCGGGGATCGGATGAGTTCAAGCCCTTCATCCGCCGGCTTCCTGAGTTCAAGTTCTGGTTAGATTTTCCTGTCCTTTAAGCACCTTATGAAAAAATATTTGTTTCTCACTGCCAATTCTTCCTTCTTAGACAAAAAACACATCGTGGAAGTCATGGTATATGAGTGTATGTTGTTTAGGGATTTATGTGTATAAAAGTTCAAAATTAAGTTTTACTACCAAAATTTAATTAGTGTAAATCATGTTATAATGTGTTAATATTCATGTGTAAATTGATTAAAAGAAACTTATTTGAAATTCACAAGTTGGTTTAATTGTAAATAATTCTAGGTTATGTAAATTGATCTTATTTGGTGGTTTATTGTTATAGTAAATTGGTATTTATGTTAAGATGCATTAAATTAATAAGTTAAGTTGAAATATAAAGTGATTTAAATACAATTATTAGTGTATTGTACTCTTATAAAGAGACTAATTATGTGAATAGTTGGTTAAACACAAGTTTAGATTAAATTAGAATTAAAAAGGATTTATAATTATTTAAAAATGACTTGAAAGAGATGAAAAAGGATCTAGATGTAAATCTGCTTGCACCCATTAGAAGTGTTTAAGAATCTTTTGGAATAAGTGAAAGGTTTGTTAAAGTTTTGGAATTAAATTAAATTAAAAAGGATCTAGAACCAATGATAAAGGATTTATATGCAAAAGTGGAGGAAGTAGGGAACTAAATTGTAATTTCATCATCATTTTGGCAATCACCGACCTTGGCTTGGTTGGTTGGTTGGCTTGGCTTAGGTAGCAAGTTAGCTTGGGTGTGGTATATGGTAGTAATATAATATATGCATATATAGGTTTTTATAGGATAAATATAAAAGGGAGTAGGGAGGACCTTTTCTCTGCCGAAGAACTCCTCACCTGTTTTCCCTTCTGTCAGAACACGCCACACAAGCTGGCAGGGCTTGCTATACGTGCAACATAGTAAATGATGCCTATTTTGGTTGGGTATGAATTTTTTCTGGTTGGTGTGCATTTGCTTTGCTGGATATGAATTTTTTTTGCTTGGTATATCTGTATTAACAAACATATAAACATACTAAATACAGAAATATCCATACTAACAAAATCCCATGCTAAGTAAAAAATATCTATATCAAGTAAAAAAAAGTATTTATATCAAGTAATAAAAGTATTTATACTAAGAAAAAAATATTTATACTAAGCAGGAAAAAATTCATACCAAGCAAAAAAAGGTATTAAGGCATCGTTATTATGTTGCGTGGTGCGTGCTAATAGGCAGGAGAATGGGTGAGGTGATTACTTCACCCAAATGCAATAATGTCTCTTTCTGGCCAGAGAAATAGAGGGAGAGAGCGAGAGGAAGAGAAACAAAGAGAGAAAGAGAGGAAGAGAAACAAAGAAAGAGAGAGAGAGATTTAGAGAGTTCGTTGATTAATTTCTGCACAATGAAGTTATATCAACTCAGAGCCTTCGTTTTCGGAGACATAGCAATTCAGATTTGAGGTAAGGAGAATTAACTTTATGTGATTTGTTTGTTGAATGTTAGATAATAGATTTTTCTAATTGCTCATAGTGATCTATTGTTTGATATATATGAAAATGATAATAAAACTTTTGCTATTATAATATTATTGTTGTTGTATTGTTATTGTACTATATATTAATCTATTGTTATGCTATTGTTTTTTATTATTGTCATATTGTGATCTATGGTTATTCTGCTAGTTATATTTGTACATTAATATACTTAGTTGCTTATATTTAATCTGTGAAAGGTGATATTGTATATAGTTGCGAAAGTATAATGTTAATTAATTAGGTTATCACATATATACTGATATATGTTTACTAGTTGAACATCACTTGTATGACATGGCATGCTTATGACTAATAGTCTAACAAGAGTATGGCTACAGTAATGTTTATTATTAAGTACTGTATAATAATAATAATAATTGTGTAATAAGAATTGATCTTTTGTAATATGATGTAGTGCTGATGGACCTGTACGCCTATGACCAGTGAGGGCAAGTAGTAGCTTATAGCGACCTAGTCTGAAGATGGTGTGGAGTGGATGCCGATTGATGTCCCGAGAAGGAATCTCTGATTAAGTGGCTGCTCCTGACAAGCTTTTAGAATGACAGATGGGCAGGGACTCGTGACGAGCTTTATGGTGGTGGGGTACAAGAATAATTGTTCCACATTGAAATATGGAGCGACAACATAAGATTTAGAAATATGGAAATCTTAAAATAAGAAATAAAATAAATTAGTATAGGATAGTGATAATATGATCTTATGATTGATAACTATTATATATAGTACATGTTGTGATGCTATTGATATGCATGAGACATATGTGATAGACACTTATTTCATGTACCAACTGTATGTTGTACTGTTACTTGGCATATGAAGTAGTTAAAATATTGAGCTTGAAAAACTCACTCTCTGGGGATGTGTAAGAAGGTCCAGGCTAGATTATTAAAATCTATTTACATTTGTGATCTGATGTTGTACAATCTTATTTGATATTATATTTGTATTTCTAGACTATACTTTATTATTACACTTATTAATTTATTTCGTTTAAAATTATTCTAAGATGTTCTGTTACTATGCAATTTTAGGATCACCTCGACTCAGCTGGTTGATCTGCCGCTTAATTCAATATTAGTGGGCTAGGGCTTGACATAAGTTGTGAGAGATGGCACATACTAGTTGGGTGAACAAGTCTAATCAATTATGGTTTGATCAATGATATGACATCACTAAACTGAATCCAATGAAAACATTGCTTTAGCACTAGCATTATGCACGTAAAACTAAGGTAGATTACCACTTCCTATCTAAGGCAAGAAAGATATGTTTTTCCTTTTATTTGCACATGTGACAAAAGCAGTAGCAGTCTGACTGCAGCTTACCTAGTAAATCTTTCTCCCGGGACTAGAGAAACATATCAAATGGCTCACATTTGGTATGACTAGGGGCAATATGATGCATATACAAGAAATGAAATCCTTAAGAGGTAATAATGCGGTACTTCTCACTTGGACACAAACACAAATCAGTAACATCAGTAAGATGCCTCAAGTTACAGTAGTATAAAATGATGACTAGTGCACAATTTAGAGAAAAGCTGTACTTTCTCAAGTATAATTAATAAAATTGCTAAACTTTTAAGACTATCTATTTAAAAGATAGAAGAAATGTTGTTATCTTCAACATAATATGAGTATCTACTGACTTGACTACTATATATATAATGTTTATTAGTGTACGAGTAGCATGGGATGGGAACATATACAATAGGAGAAAAGGCACTTGGGAGTACCATAAAGTTGCAAATTCATTAGTATTTTCTTTGTAGTTTGTAGCAAGCTTTCTTTAATGATTAGGGTTGTTTGCTTGTGGTTGTGGGTTTTTTTTAATTGGGATAAAAGATAACCTGTGATGTGTTTTTGTTTTGAGATATGTGAAAGATTTAAAATAAAATTAATTTTATTTTGGGATTTGTGTAGGGTTAAAATGAATTTTGTATTTTATTTTTAAATTTGTGTTGGATGTCAAATAAATTTAGTTTTAATATTGTTCAAGATTTGAAATATTGTTTAGTTTGATGTTATGTTTTGTGTATGATGTGACCTATAAGATTAATTTTAATTTAGGTTAAAGCTAAGTTAAAATTAGCCTGGAAAACAAACAATGATTACTGTTCAGAATTGACATCATGAAATTCTATACTATATTTGTTGCCTATTGAAATTGTAGCATAGGGTACTCCTACAGGTCTTTAAAGTTTAAATTAATTATTTAACGGTGATATTTGTAATTAGTAGATCAACATTAATTTATTAAAAAAAAGGGGGATCTGCATGTTATTCCGTTTAATCCTTTAACCCTACGTTTGTTTAATGTTCAATGTACGATGTTATTTTTTTATTGTTCGTATTTTCAGGTACTCCATAACCAAAGCTTTCTGTGTGGCTTTTCTGATGACCTTCTTTTCAATATTCGATGTACCTGTTTTCTGGCCTATCCTACTCTTCTACTGGATTGTTCTCTTTGCCCTTACAATGAAGCGCCAAATTCTTCACATGATCAAGTACAAGTACATTCCTTTTGACTTTGGGAAGAAGGTAAGATTCTTCTCCAGTGGTTAAACACTTCAACACTGTAATATCTCGATGCTCTCTTTAAAAAACGCATTACTCCGCATAGAATTCGGTATAAATTGAAAGCTTCCTTTTGAATTAGGAGACTGAAGTTTATTGAAGTCTACACTATATAGATGTGCTTTTTTGGAGCTCATGTTCCTCTTTGATATATGCTGCAGTTGAATTAAGGATATATTTTAAAGTTCATGTGTTATCTTAAAGTTCCAGACTTTTGTTTCAACATGACAGTTCTTTCCTTTTCATCGTTTCTTATGATCTGCGTCGGCCACTTTAATTTGTCTGCTGCAGTTGAAATGTTTGGCAGATTCTTTTGAACTTCTTATTGAAGATCTTGATTATGCCAAATTCGAATAATCTTTATTAACATTCTCCATGATGTGGCATAACATCCAGCTGATTACATTTCTATACTGTAAACAGAAGTACGGGGGAAAGAAGCCTTCAGCCGGCAGCAGGAGAGATTGATTGATGCTTGAAATGGCAGACAGAAGATGGATGCTATTCTGCTTTGCTTTCTTGTATGCTACACTTCGTTTGTATCTGAAGCACTATGGATCCATCATTGTTAAGCCTTCCAGTTTCTTGTTAGTCCTGCTATTGTACCTCTGCAACCTCTCTCTGTGCTTGTTAAATTTCTGATTATCAAAGTGGTGCAGCTTGCAAATGATCGAAGCGGTTGCGATGATTTAACTACGCGTTTTTGCAGCATATAACGTGGAGTTGATCGGAGCGGTTGCGATGATTTTAACTACGCGTTGGCAGCATGTGTGTTGTCAAAGGTTAGCTTTTGGTTATGTTCCAGGGATATATTTATAATGCTATATTGTCGCATTTCTCTCCTCATATGCAGACTCGTTTGGCTTTTAAAGTGTCGATTTTTCACCTAGACTTTTGGTTGTAACGCCCAAATTTGGCCCAAAAAATTAAATATTTGTAGCACCTTGCAAATGCTTTATTTAGTTTTGTAATGTGAGATCAATGCAATGATAATTGTCCTTTGGGTAAATATCATAGAGATTCTCTAGAATGGAGATTAGATTAAAATGTTTCTTTCTTCAGATATTTTATAGAGAAGATGGTGGGTTGAATAAAGATAAGATAAAATGATTATTATTGTCATATTTAATAAAATTTTTATAGGAAGGCTTGTGCATTAAATATAATTTTATGATATAAGTTGTAAATTTTATATAAATTTATAGCTGATATATAATATTAAAAAATTAAGTATTAAATATATAAAATATTTAAATTTTAGTGTATACATATAATTTCTCTATGAGAATATTATTAGTGCAACCACACATTCAAAGAAATTTATATACACATAAAAAAATGGAAGCTCTTATTTAAAAAATAATAATAAAGAAAAGATGGACAACAACAACACAGCGAATCAGAACGGTAGTTGTGCAAAAGTCTTTTTATTATTATTATTATTTTTTTTTTAATATGGTGCAGAAGTAGTTATTTGTAATTCAAGAAATAATATTATTACATAAAAGGACAGCTGCGTTTGGTAGGATGAAAGCAGGAATTGAAGTCCTCTCGCATAATAATAAGCCACTGGAGGAGGGTAGTTCTGCAAAAAGTCAAAAACTTCATGATGGAAACGTCATTCTTTACCTAACGGAAGGCTACATTTTGTAGGATAAAGTAGGGTTAGTTTTTTTTTTATTTTTTTATTTTTTAAAGTAGGGTTAGGGTTAGGATGTGTTTGTTTGTAAGGTTAGATTTAAGAAAATTAAATTTAAATTTAGATAGAGATATTTTTTTATTGAAAGTTGTGAATGATGTGAAATAAAGTATGTGAAGGATGTGATATAAGTTAGTTATTATTTTAGTAATATGTGTAGAATGTGAAATAAATTTAATTTTTAATATTAAATTTTATGTATGATGTGGTATGACTGGTTAAAATTAAATCAGATTAATTTTAAACTTCTAGACAAACGAGGCCATATGACAAATGAGGGCAACTTTGCTTATAATTTCTCTCAAAAAAAAATTGTCATAAGGAGAAATAAAAATGACAGAAATCATGTGCTTTGATATTTAAAATTTCTTTTTTTACGTAAAATGTAAATATATTTTCTTACCCCAGACACCAGAACTTTCCTAAATCTTAGTATAAAACACCGGTAAGAAAGTTAAAAATCAATAATAATAGTAAGTAATTGTTCTGAAAAATATTTAGTGATACAAACACAAAGATAATAGATAGTTTAAATTAGATCGGAATTCAAGGTGTCATAAATGTATTAGATTGAAGCTAATTATTGTTCAAAGAGCTTGTTATGAATTTCAATTAGTCAAATTCTTTTTAATTCTTTTAATCATACATTTGTTTGATCTCACACTTTTCTCGATGAAATTAGCTTATTTATACATATGACTTCTACCGAAATAATTGAAGAAGCTTCTGATTAATGAAAGATTGCTTTACGAATAATTGATATTGGAAGATTAATGTCTAAAAATTCTTGAAGTAAATTCTTAAAACCTTAGTTATTCTTTGTTCTCTAAATATCCTCTCTTTTCTCAACCTATTCACCCGCTTTCACCGTCAACTTTGGTATTTGTGCATTATCTTATATTAGTTTTGGTTTTAAGCATTGTTTCGCATTAATTTTGGTATCAGAGTGTTTTCCTGCAAACAAATTGAAATATGCATAATAGTTATCTACCAGGAAAATTCAAGCGAGCGGTGCACCTCGTGGCACACCCAATGTCCACGCTTTACGATGAAGCGGACAGAGTAGACAACCAAACAGTCTAGTCACACAAATAGTGTGGCCTAACAAGACGTTTCGATTTGGACAAACAGTTCAACCAGGGTAATAGAACGACTTGATTGATCGGTTCGACTAGGCCAGATGATGCGACCATGCCAACAAAGCAGCCTAATCGGATCATCCGAACATGCCTGGTTAGATCGTCTGGTCAACCCACGCTGTTGGCGTGACTAGACAGTCCAATCGTTTGCTCCTTCTGTTACGCCATTTAGCGTGGGCTTTGGGTGCACTACACAGCGCATCGCCATTCGCAAACAAACAACACACATATTTCACATGTCACACCCAATAATCAAGGAAAAGAGTAAAATGCAAAAACCGTCCGCACCAGGCGAAATAAAATTAGATTGTATCGTAGAGCCAAGATCAGACAATCGCCTTTCTAACCGATTGAAAAATGCAAGCATTGAGCCTTTTGAGTTGGAGCTAATTTCTTAAATGTCAAATCTCTAGAGTGAATGAATGATGTTTTGAGGAAAAGATGAAGGGATTACAAGCTTTTTAGGTGAGGTGGTGGGCTAAGGATGGTTACCCTTCAACCACTTGCTAACTTGTTCTCAGGGCAACGGCCTCCAACCCGAGGCCGAAACCCTCATTATTACGGGTTAATGAACCGAAATAATCATAAAAAATTGGTAGTATTTCGTGTCGAAAAGTTCATATTTAGTATTCATCGATTTATAGGGCTTCCCCAAGATCCGTGAACAAAGAACTTTCAATCCTAAAAAAAATTATTTATTACCGAATTTTCTTCCAATTTCATAATGATATTTTATTATCAAATAAAAGAATTTATTTAATTTCATATGCATAGCTGTTCTTCCTTATATTTCTTAATTTATGATGAGTTTGCTATCATAAATAAAAAGACTATCAAATAAAATATGTTCAATCGTGAATCAAGCTCACCATCATCTTCATATAAAAAAAAAAATAAAGAAATATATTTTAGAGAAAAAATATTATCTCTTAAATAAAAAAATGAAGTTAGCTAAATTAAAATTTATATTTATAATATTTTCTATATAACTTGCAATGAAATTTAAGTTTTTACAGAATATGTTTGAGTTTACAGAATATTTATTAATATTAAAAAAAAATAGTAAAATAACTGCAGTTTTATGTTAATTTATTGATCAAATACTCTAATTTTAACTCTTTTAATCACTAAAAATGGTTGAAAAATAAATAATAAAATCTTTCTATCAAAAATAAAATAAAATAAAATCTTTAAAATGGAATGATAAAATTGAAATTTTGTTAATTAAAACTTAAAAATGCTATAAGGATAAAATTGCGCAACCAAAGTAAATAACATATAATATGTACATAAAATAAATAAATAATGTATATTCTCCATTAATATAAATAATATTAAAATATTTATATTTTATGAAATATTTTTTTATATAAGTTGACATGATAAATTTATACTTTACATGCAAAATTTATTTATATTTTTCAATATAATGTGATTTGAGGCCGCTCAGGATCGAGTTAACTCGGCTCAAATAAATTTGATTCTGATTTCGAATGAATTTCGCGCCGAACTAAATTTAAAATTTAAATTTTGAGTTTACTTTGAATCGAATTTATTTGAACTGAGTTAACTCGAATCGAATTTATTTGAAATGAGTTTTCCTCGAGTCCGGCAACAACCCTGCTCCATGCCAAGCGCCAGCGGGAATTTCTTCTGCAGTTCTGCACTTCTGCTCATTCTTCCACCTATTCCTTCTCTCTAAACGGAGCCAGAAAGCTCGGCGAGAGAGAGAGAGAGAGAGAGAGAGAGAGAGAGAGAGAGAAAGAGAGAGAGAGAGAGAGAGAGAGAGATGCCTCATAGAGCGTACGTTCTGATCTTCATCTTCTGGGCTCTGCTTGCCATCATCACCCCAACTCTGGTTTTGTGGTCAGCGTCAGCAAAACCCAACTTCCTTTTGAACAGTAAATTCTGAAACTAATTCTTTCTCTCTCTCTCTCTCTCTCGCGCGCGCGCGCGCTGGGTCCATGTGAATGAATATTAATCTGAGGAAACGATTTGCTTTGTGAACAGAAAAGGAAAACAGGGGAATCCTAGCAAGGAGAATGATGGCTTCCGGGAAGAAAGCCAACCGGAGGAACATAACTGGAGAAGGAGGGATAGCTCCGGCGCCGCCTCCGATAATGACGGCGAGGGTGAATGGAGCGATGGGCTGCTAATAAGAGAGATTGATCATTCGCTTGTCAACTACATTGAATCATTCCTCTGTTTCTTATCAAAATCACAGCAGATACAAATTAATTGTAAGTTTACATAATTTCCAGTCTATTCTTATTGCCTTTTGCGAAGCAGAGCACGTTCAACCTGAAAACAGAGTACTCATCGTAGGCTGAAACCCTCTGCTGGAATGAACGAAGTTAATCGTAGGTTTGCTCTAAAAATTAAGGTTAACTTGAAGTCAAATCTTTAGAACATACAAATTTTAAGTCAAACACGTTTACTTTTTTTTCCTTCTCCCTCTTCTATTAAAATATTTAGGACAAATTACACCCAGGTCTTTGATTTTAAAGCTTAATAACCCACAGATCCATATTTTTAAAATTATAATATCGGAGTCCCTGAGTTTTAATAAATTATCAAATGGGAACTTTTCTATTTTTTATTATTAAAATTTTTTAAAATTACCATTTTACCCCTGCCCCTCTCTCTCCTCCTGATCCGCGATGGCCGCATGGCGTGTCCACTTGTGGTCGAGCGACCGGCGGGCGGCCGCGCGAGGATCGGGGGGGAGAGAGAGGCCCCCTCTCTCTCTCCTCCCGATCTCACGCAAGCGCGAGGCTGCATGGACGCCGGCGGGTCCGACGGCCGCGCGGCGTGTCCACTGGTGGTCGCGCAGCTCGCCTGCGTGCCCGGGATCGGGAGGAAAGAAAGGGGCAGGGGTAAAATGATAATTTTAAAAAATTAAAATAATAAAAAAATAAAAAATGACCCATTTAATAATTTTTTAAAACTCAGGTACCCGATGTTATAATTTTAAAAACATGAACCCGTGCGTTATTAAGCGTTGACTCAGGGACCTAGGTGTAATTGCCAAAATATTTATTATCTAGATGTCTATGTTATTTATAAATTATTATTTATTTAATTCAGTATCATCTAAATTATAACATATTATAATCTAAATATAGAGGTATCATTTGATTTAATTTATGAAAACTGTATGGGTTGAGCACTTTCTAAAAGGCCACTCATCCTAGTATTATTTTAGTTCAAGCACCCTTAATTATGAAATTTCATGTCACCGGCATCACAAATTTACTTTAAAAGGTGCTTTCATTATTTAGAATCATGTTATATACTTATACTGTTTAGAATTTTTTTCTCCTTTTTTATATGAAATAATTCATTTTTGTGCTCCTCTCACTACTATTTATCGACCTAGAAGCTGTCAGAAACTGTATTTTTCTCTAGTGATTTACTTCTTTTAAAACATCACCTGGCGATTACTTCTCACCCTTTTCGGTTACGAGTGTCATATGAATATTATATCATATTATCTAAAAAATTTTATTGTTTGATTTAATGATATGTTTAGATAACATTATAAATTAAAGCATCAATTCAAAACAACATCTAGGTATCAAAAATTAAATGGCATTTAAATGATATGATATAACATTAATATAACATTTAACTAAATAACCCTTAATACTATGTAGATAGTTGTTATTTTAGAATATCAATTAATATTAAAAAAAATAACAATCATGTAATTTTTGTAGTGTTATTTAAAAATTTGTCAAACATTAAATCCTGATGTTCATAATTTTTTTAAAAAAATTATTTAAATTTTTGAGTTAACTTCTTGAGTTTATTGAACATCCATGCTTTATCTTTCTATTGAAAAAATAGTAAAATAAACTTAATTTTTTTTTAACTTATCTTTATTTCTCTCTCAAGCTTCGCTGTGATTTTCGGAAATAAAAAAGAAATGGTAGACATATATATAATTTAATTTAAAAATCATATTTTTATCATATGCTTAACAAAGCATTGACAAAAATTAATATGGAGAATTTTTTTCTCATATATAAACTCATTTGTTTTGTAGTCTGAATTCAATTAATATATAAGTTGCTTTTTTTTCTTATTCTTGTACTTGAGATAATTGGGGGCAGTCGCGGAGTCACGTGCTGACCAGGGGATGGGTGCAGGTGCACCCCCCGATTTTTTTTTTTTATAATTCATAATTTTTTCTAAAGCTAGGGCGTTTCGTAGAAGCGACGCGCTGTATTACCTGAATACAGTGAAAAATGGGCAAGGACTGCTGCATCGGCGCCCGGGTGTAGTGAAAAATGAGCAAGGGTCCCCACATCATGGACAGATACGGGTAAAGAAGCTAGTCCATCATACTAGAACTCAAGTCAGTAGGATTAGATTAGAACTTGGAATATAGGCAGTCTGATGGGCAAGCTAATGGAGTTGGTGGATATTATGATTCATAGAAACATTAATATTTTGTGCCTGCAGGAAACAAAATGGGTTGGAGAGAAAGCTAAGGAAATTGATGGCTTAGGTTTTAAACTTTGGTACTCTGGTAAGAATAAAAACAAGAATGGAGTGGGTATAATTTTGGATAAGAGCTTGAAGAATCACGTAGTGGAAGTTAAGAGAAATTGTGATAGAATTATGACTTTAAAAATTATAATCAATGGAATGATTATTAACATTGTAAATGTGTATGCTCCCCAAATTGGCTTAGATGCGAGCATAAAAGAAAACTTTTGGAATGATTTAGAAGATGTTGACGTAGGATGTAAGGGATCTCAAAGAACACCAAAAAAGAAAGAGAGTTCCGGGAGACGGCAGCGCGCAGAGGGGTAAGCCTGTTAACGGAGGCTTAAGAAATAGAGGGAGAGAGAGTTCAGGGCATCCAGAAGAACACACAGAGACTTAAGGTGGAAAAAATGAAGAAATTTCACTAATGAAAAAAGATAGTCATGAAGGCCAATACAAAGAGCTTACAAGAGAAAGAAGGAGAAAGATGGAGCTTTTCTTATTCCTAAGCTCCTGTTTTACAAGAGATGATAGAGGAGGGATTTTGCCCTTGCTGGGGCGAGTTCTCCTCCCTTTTCTTATCTGTCCTTTTTGAAGCCTACTCCTTGATATTTGTAGGCAGCAGATGGTGCAGCTTTACCCTGGTTTTTCAGAGAAAAAAAGGTGGACAAGCTCTAGACTCGCGCCGCTTGTCGGCCACTGGAGGGACCAGAGTTAGTAAAGAGAGCTTGACCTTTGGATCTTGGTACTATTTCTAGGGATCTGCGATAGCTGGGGCATGCAGACTCTTGGTTTGCGTGTCTGGAAGAAGCATGCTGCATTGGAAACGGTACGGCCAGAGCACGCTGACAGTGATAGGTATAGCTGAGAAACATCGTGCCCGATGTAGCTGGGAGAGCTATTTGAACAAGGGTTATGCAGGAGATTTGGAGGGCCCAAACCTCACTCACGAGGTTAGGAGGTCCCAAACCTCACTCATGAGGTTTCGAGGCTCCAAACAGCTTCAAATGTTAAAGCATGATGTTTCAAGATGGAGCACCACGTGTATGACTGTGATGCAGCGCTGGAGCCACATGTCAACACTAGCCCCCCGCATACTGGGGCATGAACATTTATGTGGGTCCTGGCATGCGAACCATGACACTGGTGAACGCGCTGCCTAAAGTCTGCACGGATAGAGTCAGGGGAGCACCCCGGCACTTCTCACCATCCCTCGAATTCCTGCAAAGAAAGAGGAAAGTGCAAAATTAGAGAAATGACAGAGCAGAATAAGTGGGCTTACCCTGAGGATGGACGAGCAGGCCCAGAGTCATCTCTGTTATAGGGAGATCAGTGGCATACTCCTTTTCTCTTTGTATGAGATTTGAGACATTCTAATTATGACTTGTGAGAAAACTCTTCATAACTAGTTAATAATAAAGGTCTTTAAGTCATATAGAATATTCTCAATTTGAATTTTGAACTTCACAAATCCGCATAATAAGAAAGCAATGATAATAGGAGAAATCCCGCCTAAGAGGTATTATCTGACCCAATGCCAAAAGGACTTGGAGCGTCTGAAACATCGTGTCCGATGTTTGTACTCAAGGCATGGGCTGACCTCGGGGGTTTCATAATTTTGGGCTTGGAATCATATCCTTTTATGTGCCTGCACAAGAAAGTAGTAATAGTAGTAGTGGAGATCCTGCCTAGGGGGAGTTATCTGACCCAACACCAAAAGGACTTGATCATCTGAAACATCATGTTTGATGTTTGTACTTAAGGCGAGGGCTGACCCCTTTGGAATGACAGATCCTAGTGGGAAGCGAAGACACTCTGCTTAGAGGGGACCTGTACCATAAATAGATATCAGGGACTGCCTTAAGGTTACGAGCAGGCCTTCAAACCTTCCGCTAGCCAGATGGGCTTATGGATGGGTCCCAAATGTACGTAGAAAACCTCGCCTGCCAGGCATAACTAGGCTTAGTGACTGCCATATATGGTAGGTTAATTATGATAAACCATCGTGTACAAGGTCTGGAGCCTCGGTTACGATGATTGAGATTTAGAATCATACCTGTCGCACGATGCTTGAAAAAGATGAGCTAGTCGTGCTTTAGATAACACCTCAGTATGAATATTACATAAGAATATGAATTCCAGAAAGCCAGGATGTCAAATATACGAATTCCAGAAATGAATTTCTTAATGCCGTGAGTGGAATAAGAAATCCAGAATATCATAGGATGAAGCATCCAGAAAAGTTTTATCATGATGGAGGGAATGAGAACCAAGCCAGTGGGTTAAACATCGGGTGCGTTGTTTCCTGTGTCTTCTAGGAGCACGAACTGGCTAGCCCTTGCCATTAGCTCAGGAAAGCTTTTGGGCTTCACCAGCTGCAGAGACCTGGATAGATCACCACTAATCAGCCCCCTGCGATAATTATGTATGGCGACTGTAGGAGAGACATCCTCGGCTTCTGCCATAGCGGCAAAGAAGTAGTCAGTGTAACTTTGCAGGCTCTCCATCTCTCCCTGCTGGATTAGCTAGCACCATATCGGAGAGAGCCATGCGGATTCACCCTATGAAGCGGGCGATTAGTTCCTGTTTCATGTGCTCGTAGGAGCTGATAGAGCCTTTAGGAAGCTTAATAAACCAGGTGAACACAGCTCCTTTCAACGTGGAGGCAAGGAGGTGGCACTTCGTCGCCTCGTCTCTTTGGTGGTAATAGAGGGCTGCCTCAAATCCTTGGATGTGCTCGCAAGGATCTGTGGTGCCCTTATAGACTTCCAAGCGTGGCGGTTTGAAGTCTTCTGGGACCGGCGCCTGTCGGATGGCGTCGGAGAAAGCGGCATCGAAGTCAAGAGATCCAAAGAAGGCCTCAGGCCCATATTGCGGGGTTCCCCGGTGGAAAAAATCCTGACCAGGAGGATGGGAGGAGCCAGAGGCCTGAGCAGATAGAGCTCTCGAAGTAAGGGGAGCCCTCCTCTGCTCCCGAAGACCACAAAAGAACGCCCGCCGCAAACAGCTAAAAGAGTGCTGGGGTCGCTGCGACCGGCAGAGATAGGCGCGGAACCGTCGCAATCTGCGTGAACGGAGCAGAAGCCGCCGCAACCAATGGGAGAGGCGCTGGAACCACCTCGGTCGGCGGAGCAGGAGCCGCCGTAACCGGCTGGAGAGGCGTCGGAATTGCCTCGGTCGGCGGAGCAGGAGCCGCCGGAAGAGGAAGCACTGCTGCGCAGACTGGCTGAGTCTGCCTAAGAATCACGGTCTGTTGGGCTGTGAGGCCAGTGACCAGGTTGGTGAGGTTCGCTAGCATCCCCTGTAGCTCTGAGACGCGGGTGCCCCTGGAGGAATAAGTAGATCCGGCGCGACGCCGAGAGGTTGAGGCCAAAGCTCTGTCGTCCGGCGCCCGAACGAAAGGTTCCCCCGCATGCGCATTGCTAGCAGCGGAGTTAGTTTTGAGCGTTCTGGCCACCATCTTTATAGAGTCTCAATGAAAGCACCAGAAGATGTTGACGTAGGATGTAGGGGATCCTAAGGAACACCGAAAAAGAAAGAGAGTTCCGGGAGACGGTGGTGGGCAGAGGGGTAAGCCTGTTAACGGAGGCTTAAGAAAGAAAGGGAGAGAGAGTTCGGGGCATCCAGAAGAACACACAGAGATTTAAGATAGTTCAGGGAGGAAATCCCCTACGTCCACCGGGCAATCAGCGAAGAAATTTCACTAATGGAGGAAGATAGCCATGAAGGCCAATACAAAGAGCTTATAAAAGAAAGAAGGAGAAAGAGAGAGTTTTTCTTGTTCCCAAGCTCTTGTTTTACAAGAGGTGATGGAGGAGAGATTCTGCCCTTGCTGGGGCGAGTTCTCTTCCTTTTTTTTATCTGTCCTTTTTGAAGCCTGCTCCTTGATATTTGTAGGTAGCAGATGGTGCAGCTTTATACAGATTTACCGAAAAAAGAAGGTGGACAAGCTCTAGACTCGCGCCGCTTGTCGGCCACTGGAGGGACTAGAGTCAGTAAAGAGAGCTTGACCTTTGGATCTTGGTACTATTTCTAGGGATCTGTGACAGCTGGGGCATGTGGACCCTTGGTTTACGTGTCTGGAAGAAGCATGCTGCATTGGAAACAGTACGGCCAGAGCACGCTGACAGTGATAGGTATAGCTGAGAAACATCGTGCCCGATGTAGTTGGGAGAGCTGTTTGAACAAGGGTTATGCAGAAGATTTGGAGGGCCTAAACCTCACTCACGAGGTAAGGAGGTCCCAAACCTCACTCACGAGGTTTTGAGGTCCAAAACCTCACTCACGAGGTTTGGAGGCTCCAAACAGTTTCAAAGGTTAAAGCATGATGTTTCAAGATGATAATATCCATGGTGGATATAGTTTTGGAGAGATAAATGAGGTGGGTAAAACTATTTTAGAGTTTTCTTCATCATATAATCTTGTAATTGTTAATACTTTATTCAAGAAGAGAGATGAGCATGTTATCAAGTACAAGAATGGAATTTCAAGAACTCAGATTGATTATTTTCTTATAAGGAAATGAGATCGCTTGGATTGTAAAGTCATTCCAAGTGAATGTTTGACTACTCAACATCGATTAATGATTTTAGATTCTAAGATAAAGTATTGGAGAAAAAATAATAAGTCAAAATCCTATCTTCGGACTCGATGGTGGAATCTAAAGAATGAGAACAAATGTATATTTAAGAGGAAGGTTCTAGTACTTGGGCAATGGAACATTAACGGGAAAACTGATCTTATGTGGTTGATAGTTGCTAACTGTATCCGTAAGGTGGCGAAGGATGTGCTGGGAGAATCCAAAGGAATGATTCTAAATAATAAAGATACTTGGTGGTGGAAAGATGACGTACAAAAAAAAATTAAGGAGAAGAAGATTTGTTATAGAGATTGATTTAAAAACAAAAATAATGATAAGTGAGAGAAATATAAAATGGCTCGATGAGAATCTAAGAAAGCAATAGGCAATGCAAAACATGACTCTTGAGAATTTATATAAGAAGCTAGACACTAAGGCCTCGTTTGGTTCGAGCTTTTTTTTTTAACAAGAGAAAAAAAAATATTTTATTTTTTAAGTTTAATGAAAAAGAAATTTATTTTAATATTAGAAAGTATGTAAAATATGAAATACTTTAAATTCTAATATTCGTATTTGCATTAAATGTGAAATAAAGTTGATTTTTATAATTTAAATTTGTGTTGGGCAAAAAAAATAGCTCCAACCAAACGAGGCCTAAAGAAGGAGAGAGACAATTATATAAGATTGTCAAGACAAGAGATAGAAAAATGAAAGATTTAATTAAAGTAAAATATATTAAAGATGAAGATCAAAGAGTACTTTTTATGGAAGAAGATATCAAAAATAGATGGATGAGTTACTTTCAACAGCTTTTCAATGAAGATTGTGAAAATTCAACTGATCTTACAGAATTCAGCATCCTAAAAGAAAGTAAAAATTACTCTTACATCCGACGTATTAGTAAAGCTGAAGTCTAAAAAATTTTAAAGAATGAAGTATAAAAAAGCAGTAGGACCAGATAACATCCCAATTGATGTTTGACAGTGCTTAGGAGATGAAGAAATTTCTTGGCTTACTAGATTGTTTAATATGATTATGAAAACTAAAAGGATGCCAAATGAATGGAGAATGAGCATATTAGTACTTATTTATAAGAATAAAGACGATGTACAAAATTGTGATAATTATAGAGGGATTAAATTAATGAGTCATACTTTAAATTTTGAGAGAGGGTGATCGAACAAAGGTTACGCCATAATACTAAGGTATCAGAGAATCAGTTTGATTTTATGCCAGGTAAATCTATTATAGAAGTCATTCATTTATTAAGAAGTTTAATGGAGAAATTTAAGGAGAGAAAGGAAAACCTACATTTGGTTTTTATTGATTTGAAAAAAGCTTATGATAATGTCTCAAAAGAAGTACTTTGGAGAGTTTTAGAAAAGAAAGAGATTTGCACTGCTTATATTCAAGTTATTAAAGACATGTATGAAGGAGTTGTTTCCTGTGTTTGGACACAAGGAGGTTTGACTAAAAATTTTTCCTATTACAGTTTGATCACACCAAAGCTCGGCTTTAAGTCCGTATCTTTTTGCTTTGATTATGAAAGTCATGACTGGACATATCCAAGATGAAGTGCCTTGGTGTATGCTCTTCGTAGATAATATTGTCCTTATTGAGAAAACTAAAGAGGGAGCTAAAGCGAAACTAGAGCTTTGGAGGAATGCTCTGAATCTAAAGGTTTTCATCTCAGTAGATAAAAAACTGAACATATGGATGTATATTTAGCCAAGAAAAAAATACTTATATTGGAGATGTGACAATTAGTGATCAAATTGTCAAGAAGAGTGAGCGCTTTAAATACCTTGAATCAATTATACAAAATAATGGCGAAATAGATAATGACATTATTAGCAGGATTCAAGCAGGATGGGTAAAATGGAGAAATACTTCTGGTGTGTTGTGCGATAGAAAAATCTCATTCAGAATCAAGGGTAAATTTTATAAAACTGTAGTAAGACCAGCGATAATATATGGTGCTGAATGCTGGCCTGCAAAGAGGAAACATACAAATAAAATAAATATTGCAGAAATGGGTATGTTAAGATAGATGTGTGAATATACACGAAAGGATAGAATGAGAAATGAGTATATCCGAAAGAAAGTTGGTGTTGCACCAATTGAGGATAAACTTAGAGAATGTCGGCTTAGATGGTTTGGACACCTAAATCGTAGGCCGATTGAACCTCCAGCTAGAAAAATTGAGTTATTGGATTTTGCCCATGTACAAAGAGGAAGAGGGAGACCAAAGAAGACACGACAAGAAACTATAAGGAGTAATCTTAATTACTTAAATTTAGATAAGAATTTGGTAACTGATAGAGCGCAATGAAAACAAAAGATTCATGTAGCCGACCCTACCTAGTGGGATTAAGGCTCGGTTGTTGTTGTTGTTGTTGTTGTTGTTGTTGTTGTTTATAATTCATAATTTTTTATTTTTTTTTACTTATATTTCAGAATTTTATGGGTTAAATATATAAGAATTTAAATAATTAAATTTAAAAATTTAGATAACTAATATTTTAAACTTTTTATAAATTTTTCGCCATATAAATCATATAAATAAAGTTCATGTTGATGAGAACTCATTCAACTTAAGAAATTTGTTTACGTATTTAATATTTAAATCAAAAAAGGTACGTAACTCTAATAAATAATCAATTGATTGATTATAATTTAGAGTTTTAATTCACTAAATTATTCAGTAGATTAGCACTTAATTCATTAAATAATTTAGTATATTAAAATTTTAATTTATGATTGATTAATTTATTAGTCGATTATTTGAGATGTGTAGTAAAACTCTTAAATTAAAATTTTTTATTTTAAATAAAATATAATTAAAATTCAATCTTTTAATTCCTTAAAATAAACACTTTTAAAAATAAAATAAAAAAATTATTTTGTAAAATTATTATTAATTTAAAAATATATCAATTCATTATCATAATTTATAAATAATTAAAGTTTATGTAAAGTTTTTTATGCTAATTTTATGTTAGTAAGGATTTTAAATTTTTTATTATTTTTATAATTTAAATAATTTTAAATTTGGAACATTTACCCACACAAATTTTTTAAAATTACACATTTTCTTCACAAAATTTACTATTACAAAATTTAATATTATTATAAATAATTTATTTTATCCTTTTAATGTTAACACGTAAGTTTATTAAAGATTTAATATGGAACAATTCTTCTGTATATCATTGACTCTAGATCCTACTAATCAGACCATCAGTTTCAATACTATATTAAATCTTTTATTACCAACTTGAAAATTTAAGCTTATAAACTATAACTTATAAATAATTTTATATTATTATATGTTCTTTCATATAAAAATTTATTTATTTATTAACGTAAATTCAATTCAACAATAAATTTTCATTAATACATATCATCTATTATTACAAAAAATAAATAAACGATTTATATGAATACCTTTATAACAAAATATTGTGTTTCACTTGTAAAAAATTAAATATTACATGTCTCACATCAAATTAAATAAAATTATATATTTCACAGAATATTTTTTTAAAAAAATCATAAATTAACTTACTAATAATTTTTATAAATTCTATTCTATTATAAATAATTCATAAATTCATAATAAATTTTTTTTATTTCAATAGATTATACTTAAAAATAAATTATATATACAACTAATTACAAAATAAATAATATTTAAAATTTAACTTTTAGTATTAAAAATAATTTTAGACTTAAAATTTAACATTTTAAATTACAACTTATGCTTTTAAGAATTAAAATTTTAAATATAATAAAAATTTATTTAAAAATAATATAAAATTTGTAAATATAATATTATATAGAACTACAAATTAAGTTCTTCCACAGTTTAGGACATCCAACATAAAAACAACAAGAAAAGCATTTTGCAAACCAAAAATGTGGCATTCCATGGCAACATGGAGCTAAGCAAATATCGCCTTCTTCGATGTACGAATGCGAACTCACAGCCGTAGAAAGACTAATAAATCTCTTTCTAGTCGAGCCATATATACATCGAACTTCTCACCGTTGATGCTTCCATCGTAAGTAAAGAGATCGACTTTTGCCTCAACCTCGAAGACTTTTGATCTCTCTCTATACGAGAAAAGATGGCACGCAACATAGATGCCTTCCCCTAGTATTTTTGACCGCAAGAATTTGCTCAATATTGTAGAACAATTCAATCATGCAAGTCATCTGCCTTTCTCTGGAAAAATGAGTACGATTACAGCGAAAGCAACACATTTTATTCATGATTTAGAGATACAGACGAAGCCATGAAGCAGATATTAACATAAAACCAACAGCTTAACATGGGAACTCAAACGACACAACCAAAACGCAGAGAACAGACTCCGGCTCCGGCGAAGCCAACAACAACAACAACATCCTCATAAGTACATATGCATATAATTATATATACGTAGTAGTTTCAGAGGAAACTAACCGATTAGATGGAACGGCTGAGGTATTCCTCCACGGTGGTGTACTTGACGTCAGGATAGAGCTCAGTAGCCTCTGCAGCAGTCGCCGGATCGATATCAAAGCTGAGGCAGTTGCCTTTCACAAACACCAGGTAGTTTATACCCACGATTATGCTGTGTGGGAACGGAGATTCTGCAGCAAGAGTTCACTCAACAATATCAATCAATGCAAAAAACAGATGTATTAATCAAGTTCAGAGTGTTTGAGGATTGAAGCTTGCCCTTGATCGTCTTCAAAACTTTTTCCTCGGAGAGATAAACCCTCTCGAGGGTCTTGCCCGTCTTCTTCTCCCATAGAGATATGAGCTCGTTGTGGGAGTAGATGTTGGCTTGAGGCCTAACGTGCACCGTCTTGTTTAGAGTTCTCGGATCAACTGCTGCCTTTACGGCATACGTGCCCACATCTTCTTCAGCAACAAAAACCGCTGCATAGATCATATACATGAGACGTGAGTCGATGTCCTCAAAAGTACGTAATTGCATCAGGGTTTGAACATGTACCCTACAAACATAGGCACAGACTGACAGTGGAACCAGGAGAAGGGAAAAATAGCCATTGGGCATGAGATACATCCTCTCATATCCAGCATAAATTTAAGGGCCTCTTTGTTTAGCAAGTTAAAATTAATCCGGTTTAATTTTAAATAAATATATCACTATCACATATAAAATTTAATATTAAAAATTAACTATATTTCACATCCTACAAATATATCAAAATAAAACATTAGCTTATTTCACATCCTACAAACATATCAAAATAATAACTAAGTTATGTCATATCTCTCACATATCTCAATATAATAAGTAACTTTATTTCATATTATCTTTTAATAAAAAATATCTTCATCCAAGCTTAATTTTAATCTAGTTAAAATTAAATTTTGCAAATAAACAAGTCAAGTAATAAAAAAATAATTTTATTTCATATTCTATAAAGATTCTATTATAAAACACTAATTTATTCCCACGGCTTATGAATTTTAATACAATCATCAATTTTATTTCATATGTTATACAAATTTCAACGTAACAAACAAACTTTATTTCACATTATATGAGTCCTTATATACAACAAAATTTACTATAATTTATATAACAAACCCTAAGTCACGCAAAAAGTTAGAACCAACTTAAATAAAGGGGGAAAAAATTACGAGTGACTAAATCCAACTAATATGAGTTAAGGCATTGTAAATATTGCAACTTTCACAAGAACATCAGCACGTGATCAGAAATAAAAATATTCATTCTTCCACATAATTCATTCATATACCTTTGACGTTGCCATCACCGAATATGATGACCTTGTCTTTAGGAGGGGCCTCTTGGGCGAGTGTGGGGATAGCGTAGCCGGCAAAGTAGTTATTGAGGATGAGAGTGTAGGGGATGCCAGCAGCCTTGATGGCTCGCCGAATCTCTATCTTTGGAGCCAGGGCTGAGCTCACTGGCTCAAGCTTGTGCACGCGCTCTGGGTCCAACCCAAACTCCGATGGAAGAAATCTCTGCAGGTTGGTTTCTCAAAATTTCTCAGAAAAACTTCATAAAATCTCTGATATAAGTCAAAAGTCAAGTTAACTAGCTAGGAGGATGAAGAGCTTATATAATTATCTGATTTCTTTTAACTATTAGTCCAACATATATAAGACTTGATCAAGGCTACGGAAAATGACATTTAAATGAATCCAAAGCCAAGTTGCACGTTTTTCGAAGGTTGATGTAGATCTGTTCTTGGTGCTGGTGATTAGCGATTGGTGGACATCCCATCAGTGGTGACATCTTGGAGAAAAGGATCTTTCGCACACTGGCCCACCATACTTCATTATTTCACTATTATTCGGAAAGATATATGGATGTGCTGCAGATTTTTCAGCACTAAATAATTACTTTTTCTCAAATTGAATATAATATTAATAGCATAAATTCGACATACTCAACTACATATTTAAAAGAGTAAAATTACTCTTCAGTTCTGAGGCAGCGAGGTTAACATTGGGCTTAAAAAATTTGAAATACTTAGGTCCTGAAGAAAATAAAGAGCTTCAAATTGGTCCATAAAATTTTAAAATCTTTCACGCAGGTCACTCAGATTGATAGAATGCTTCAAACTAGTCCCTCAAATTTTACCTCCCTAAGAAAATAGATGAAGGACTAGTTTAAAATCGATCTATCAACCTCAGGAGGACCAACGTAGAATATTTCAAAATTCCTAAACCAACTATCACTCTTAGTACCTAGAAATAGTTTACTCTATTTAAAATTCAAAAAATATATATAAGAGAAATAATTTATGGGACAATTAAGTACATATCATTTAAACTGCATTAAACTGCACATTTAGTAACTTTGTGTTTATACAAACAATTTATATTCCAAATAATCATATATGCAATTTTACATATTTCCCATGTACATGTACATGAGTATTTGAAATATGCATACAAAAGATACAAATATAAAAGTATATTCCACTACCAAGACACACACACACACATGGCAATATTTGAAATTTATATATGGCTTCAGTGGCATAGAAGGAAATACAAGCATTTGAGCGTCAAATTTGCAATTTAGTGAGATATAAGACATGGCAATATTTGAAATTCATATATGGCTTCAGTGGCAAAGATGTAAATATAAACATTTGAGCGCCAAATATGCAATTTAGCGAGATTTAAGCAGTAAAACAGGCAACAGACCTTGATATTTCCTGCCTCTTTGATGGCAGCGATGATATTGACCTGATCCGCCAACTGGGGACCTCCGACAGTGGAGATCACCACATCGACCTGCTTAATCGCCGCCACCAGGCTGCCGTGGTCGTTCAAATCTCCCTGTTAAAATCAACAAATTAGGATCGATTCTAGATCAACACCGGCGTCCCTCTGTAGCGAGATCAGATCTCGGACTCAGACCAACTACATCTTTGCTTTACCGGGATCACGCATAAAAGAGAATTTCTCCCAAAATTTTCACTTAGTTAACATCGGATTTCACAGATCTGAAGATTTTTAGTTGATGCAAAGCTTCTGAAGAGCTATTGACGAACTTACATGAAGAATGGTGACGCCGGAGCTGGTGAAGCCCTCGAGAACGGCGGCCTTGGCGGGGTCAGAAGCCGCGGTCGACCTGACGAGGGCGAAGGTGGGGTGGCCGAGCTTCGTGCTGGCGGAGACGATGAACTTTCCGATGTATCCCGTGCCGCCGATGACCAGGATCTTGCTCTTTTCCGACGACATGACTACGGGGAATCGATGGCGGGACGATGATTCAGTATAACCACGAGAGTACAATACGATGCTCCGGCGGAACACCCGAACAGATTCGATAGGCTCTACGGGATGGTGGCCATCTTATATAGTGCCTCAGTGCCCGGCAGGGATGGGCGTTGGGTCACCCTCGGTGAATGTACCGCCAGTCGATATGCTACAATTCAGCTTTAGCATGCGCCACATCATTAGATGGTTTGAGTGTTGCTTGTTCTGTGATGGACAGTTGGATCGACCTTTGAATCCGGGGGTCATCGCATCGCGCGTCAGTTTTGGTGCCAAAATTAATTTTTATTTTTATTTCATTTAAGTTAAAAGTATTTTATTTTTTAATTTAAAATTAATTTATTTTTAAAAATTAATACAATTTATAATAAATGATATATATAAATATTTATAATTTTTCAAGTATAATTAAAATATTTTTTATAAATATATTACGATATATTACTTAAAAAATTTAAAAAATATAATTTAAAATTAAATTTATAATATATTATTTTAATATGCTTATTATGAATAATTGATATTTTTATGGGGCATTTACATACATACCCCTTAAATCATCTTGAATTACATATTAAACCCCTCATTTTTTTAATTTTACAACTTAACCCCCTAAATCATTCAAAAATAAAAATAGTAGAATACATGTATTTATAAATATATTTATAATATTTGTATATACATATTATTGATAATAAACATTCAAATAACTATAAATCAGCAAAAAACATACTTTAAAAATCTTAAGAAAGACCTAAATATGTTATTTTTGGATGATTTAGGGGATTAAGTTGTAAAATTAGAAAATAAGGGGTTTAATATGTAATTCAAGATGATTTAAGGGGTATGTATGTAATTTTCTCTATTTTTATAAGTAGGTTGAATTTAATTTAATTTAAAGTTAAATATTTTAATTTTAAATTGCGTATGATTCGCTGGAAATCAACTCAAATAAGGAGCATACACTTCGCTTTCACTATTAAGAAATTTTAATGACAATTGACAGACGGACTCAAGCTTGGGACCACGAAATGGACCACTTGCCACACAGTGCTCATCGTCAGCCATTAATATTTACATAAATAATTCTGTAATTATAAAAAAATTATGTATTTATTATTAAAATAAAATATTATATATATTATATTAAAATTTTATAAAATATAAATTTAATATTATTTTTTGATAAAATTATATTATACTTTAAATTTTAAGTCATAAAATTATAGTTTATAATTTAAAATATTAAATCTTATATTTAAAATTATTTTAACACTAAATATTGAAATTTAAATCCTACTCTTTATACTATTTTTTAATAAAATATATTTTAAAATTTAATATTATATTTTAAATACTATTTATTTCATAAATTAGTTATATATAAAAATAACTTCAAATTTAATTTAGTGAGATAAAAGTCTTTGTTATAAACTTGTAAACTGTAAATAATAAAATAACATCTATAAAAATATATCAATATTAATTCATAAATTTTTAAAAAATATTATGTAAAATATATAATTTTATAAAATTTAAGTGTGATATATATATATATATATATATATATTTTTTTTTTTTTTTTTTTTTGAGGATGAAATATATAATTTTTTATAATTAAAATATTTTTTATGCAAATTCAAATAAAATACTTTAATAGTTTTTTAAGCATATTCAATTATGCTCAATGCACATTTTACTATTCAAATGGCACCAATAAAGAAAAAATTTGTGCATGCAAGGCACCAAACAGATCTGGGCAATTAATGGATGCCACGTGTGCACGAACTGCTTGGAATGCACACGTGGCACAACATGATTAGACTCCGAAGTCCGAACCATGCATACCTAGAATGCAAAATTTTTCCTAATAAAAAGTTGAGTTTGAGAGAATTTATTTTAGTTCAAACCAAGGTTTTAAAAATCGGACCGGATCGGCCGGTTCGACTGGTCGAACCGTGAACCGGTCGGCCAACTGGTCTGGTTTAATTTTTTAACCGGATCCGCTTAAAACCGACCAAAATCGGTCTAAACCGCAGTTCAACCGGTCAACCGGTGAACCGGTACAGTTGGACCGGTTGAGTTTAAAATTAAAAAAAAAATTCCTAAACTCTGGGTCCCTAACTCAGCCTCCGTTTTGCGGCCTCTACTCTCACGATAGTCACAAACTCGCGATTTCTCTTGCCTCGCACTCTCCTCTCCAGCCTCCATCCTTTCGAAATGATTTAGTATTTTAGTATTTTAGTGATATGAAATAATGAAATAATTTAGTATTTTAATATTGATAAAACATATATTTGTTCAGTTCTTTTAATGATGTACTAAATATTATACTCAATTTGTGATTTGCGAATACTTTATTATGTTATTATTATTTCGATTTGCTTGGAATTATTTTTTGGGTTATTGACATAAGATATTATTTGTTAAATTTAATTATTAAATATTCATTTTATATCTAATTATTGTGTTGATGTTGAATAATATATATCTTAACTATATTTATATTATATTTTATTAATTTTTACTTCATCCCAGTTCGATCCCGGTTCGACCATTGAATCTTGAACCTTTCAGTTTACCGGTTCTGAAGCCGGTCCGGTTTTCAAAACCTTGGTTCAAACTAAAAATTTTTGAATTTTAATCAAGTTTGAATGGAGTCGACAAAAATTTATTTGAATTTGAGACAAAAGTTGAGTTGAATCGAGCCCAACTTTTAATCTTATTTTTTATTTCGATATATATCTTTTATTAGATTTTTATGTGCTTGTACATAAGCCTCCTTAATACAGTAACAAACTAAGCATTTTTTTATTATATTTTATCAAATAATAAATTATATTTTAGCTCTAAATATGTAAGATCATTTCTTATAATTTTCTCTTTCTATTTTTATATAGACAAGATTCAATAATTTAATTTTTTTTGCTGAAGCTTCTATTAATCTATGATTTATATATCCAAACTATCTAAGTTGACTCTCTAAGTTTATCCTTAATTGAGGCCAATTTATTATTTATAGAGTGTAATAAAAATAAAATATTTATGTAAAATCATTTCTTATAATTTCTTGTCATATCTTTTAATCTTCATTTTTTTATTTTTATATGGACAAGATTCAATAATTTAACTTTCTTACTAAAGCTTCTATTGAACTTTAATTTATATGTCCAAACCATCTAACTATTTTTTCTGAGCTTATTCTTAATTGAAGCTACTCTAGTCTTCTTGTGAATTTACATATTTTTTATCTTATTCTTTCGAGTATACTTACTTATTTACCACAATTCTTATTTCTGTGATACTTATCTTATTTTTAATTTTTGCTTTATAAGTTATCATTTAGCACTATATAACATCGTCGGTCATACAACTATTCTATAAAATTTAATATTTAGTACTATATAAAATCGTAGGCCTTATAACTGTTTTATAAAATTTATCATTAAGCTTGAGTGATATTTTTCTTCATTCAATATACCAGATGTATTTCTTCACTTTATCTATTCTATTTAGATCTTTCTACTAAAATCACTACTTATTTTACTATTATTTTATATAATTGATCTAAGGTATCTAAATTGCTCATTATTTTTGATAATTTAATTATTAATTATCATCTTTTCACTACAAATATTTTTATTTTAACTAAATCTATACGTCATATATTCAGTCTTTAATCTGGCAAGAGCTAAATAGCTCCTAGGAGTAATGAATTTTTTTTTAATGAAAGGAGTACTGAATATTTAAGAGTAAGCAAAATATTTACAAATTAAAACTAGTGTAAAATTTGCTTTTATTTTACTCAATTCAAACTCAACATAATTTTTTAATGACTTAAACTCAACTTGCTCAAATTAAAATTAATTTAACTCATAATCGACTTCACATCTATATAATAATAAGTTATATTGGAGAGGCTGATATTGGAAGGTTTAATGAAAATGTATAAGAAGAAAAAATAATATTTATATTTAGTTTTTAAGAATCAGTATAATATCTAATTTACACTGTTAAGATCAAATAGATCTATCATTAAATTAATCAAATCAACAAAATAATATTTATTTAAAAAATATATTATTTATCAAAAATAATAAATAATAAATATAATCATTTTATTGATTCATTATTATTATTATTAAAATAAATATTATTAAAATTGATTCATTCTTTAATATTTTATTCGTTAGTATATTTAATTTTGACATCAAATCCTATCAATCATGATCACAGCTAAATTGGTCTCTATTTTTTTAAATTATAATAAAAATTAGTTATAATGAAAAAAATAACATTTTTAAATATTATACGATGAAAAATAAAATTAATTATTTATATTAAAAATCATGTAAAATATGAAATAAAATTGATTGATACAATAAGAATTATGTAGGATATAATATAAAGTAATTTTTTATATTAAAATTTATATATTGAGATTGCAAAATAAAATTTTAATTATTTTTAAAGTTGGAGATTATTTTTATCATTATTATGATCAAAATAGTCTCTAATTTCAGATTTTTTTTTAACGTAAATTACGCAGGGAGGTTTGGAGGGTATTATAAGTTAATTTAAATTTTTTAAAAAATTTTAATTTTAACATCTATGGTTGTATAAGTATTATAATTTTGATCATTGTTTTAAAATCTTGACTTTTCTTCGCTCTTTGAAATAGATTATACAAATTTGATTTTTAATTAATTTAAATTATTTATATATTTTAAATAACCATTATATACTTATATCTTTACTATTAAAAATTTAATAAAAATCTAATTTTTAATTTCTCTCGTTTCTTTTTTTTTAGAAATTTAAAGCTAAAAAGTTTAAATATTAATAATTTAAAATAATATTTAAAAAATTAAAAAGTTAATAATTATGAATAATTTTATAAAATAACAGTAAAAAATTAATAATTTTTATCATAATTGAAACTAAGTTGAGATTTTAAAAAATTAAGACTAATTTACAATATTTTTTAACCTAAGGGCTTAGAACTAATAGGCCTGTTTGTTTGAAAATTAAAAATTAATTTGATTTAGTTTTAATCTGACATATCACATTATATATAGAATTTTATATTAATATTCGTATTTTACACATATTATTAAAATAATAACTAATTTTTTATCACATTTTTCGCATATTCCAACATAATAACTAACTTTATTTCACATTATTTATAATTTTAATAAAAAATATTTCTATTCAAATTTAATTTTAATTTTATTAAATTTAACCTTACAAATAAATAGACTCATAATGTTTATAAGTTGAATATCTTTATTTTTGTTCTTTGAGGTGAAGGAAAATAAAGCTCGTATTCACACAATTACACATGCTAGTTTTTTTAGAATCGATCAAAACATAGTTCGAAATAAATGAAAAACGGGTGCCCGGTCGGTGTATTTCGTCATTGCTTCAAAAGAGACATCTAAATTAGCTCGAGATTCAGTCAGATTAAATTACCAACCTAAACTCAATTCGATAATGCTTGGGTCAACCAAGCGCTTTGATTTTAATTCGGGTAAGATGCATTCGGGCTTCTGAAGTTGGAAAGGCATTGAAAGTCGGTCTAATTTAGTACTTTTAGTATAGAGAAAATAAGAATCAAGAGAAATTTAATTTTATTTTTTTTTTAAATTTTTTAAAAAAGGCATAATAGTTCTTTAAAATATGTAAATAGTTCAAATTAGTTAAAAAATAATTAAATTTCATATTTTGTATCAAAAAAATCAGTAAAAATAGTAAAATTCTGAAAGAAAGACTAGAACTGTAGTACTTTTATACCCAAATAGAGGTTTTTAAAAGATTGAAATTAATTTGAAATGCTCTTTAGGCCTCAGGGACCCAGATGCAAACCCTTTTTTTGGTTCCAAAGGCAATGAAAAGTTTTCACCTCATGATTCAAACTCCTAAATCAAAGATTAAATTTGTTAATCTAAATTCAAAATTTTACTTTGAGTTTAGTCGAGTTCAGTCAAAACACGCTATTATTTTCCTCGAGAAAAACCTAGCTAATTTTATTTTGGAGTAATTTCATCTAGGGTAGATCCTTAATTCGATATAGTTCTATAAATCAATCAAGTTCAAATTTCACAACATTTCTAACAATACAGTCCATCCTTCATACTCGACTTAAATTTAATTCAAATTTAATTCATTTATTAAACACGTTATATAAAAATTCATAGGAGAATAGTTTAATAAATGAATAATTCGACTCAACTTACCCATCTATTTATTTTGGACTTTTAAATTACACAAACTTTTTTTTGAAAGAAATTATAAAAACTGATAAATTCTTTAATTTCCCACTTATATAATATATATTTATATATATATAAAGTTTAATTATGAAAAGTTAATATGAAATTAAGGCTAGTATCATGTAAATTTTTAAAATTTGAAATAATACCAATTAGATCAATAATTTCAAATATTTTTTAACGAGGAACTTGGCATTTAGATTTTAATCATACTTAATTTATATATACATAAGTTTAAATAAAATTTATATTTATATTAAATATATATAATTTTAAAAGAATAAAAAAAATCTTCGCTCACCCACGACATTACCACAGCCACTAAGACGCTCCCCAATAGTCCCCATAGACTTTGCACATCTAGATTCTAATCTTAGAAACTTTATTGACGTATTTTTAAAATTATAAACTTACTTAATATTATTGTTAAATTTCAAAATTTTTGATGATATTTACTCGTATGATATGTATGTGTGTATATATATATATATATATATATATATTATATAATTTTAATAATACAAATAAAAATAAAAGCTAAATTTAAACGAGTTAGATTGGTCTTTAAAATTCGCATAAGATCGGCCCAATCCGATTAAACCGAGTCATGTTCGAGTTGGAGAGTCGGGTTGAAATTTAAAAATCGCCGTTCTACTACCAAATTCGGCGAATAGTAGCAGGATTGGGTGAACGCAGATTAGGGCAATCAATGGCGGAGAAGAAAAGCAGGGTTTTGGTGATCGGTGCGACGGGAAGAATCGGCCGGGAGATGGTGAAGGCGAGCTTGGACGCCGGCCACCCTACCCTGGCTCTCGCTCGTCAATCGGCGTACTCCGATCCCCTCAAATCTTCTCTTCTCCGCTCCTTTGCCGAAGCCGGCGCCGTCATCATTACGGTCCGTTCTTTCGCCCTTTTCTTTCTCAAAAAAATATTTTAGAATTTCGTCATTGCTTTCAAATTGCCTTTTCGTTCTCTCACCATGTAGAAGTTATTCGGAAAACGTCTTCTGTTATGGTAGAAGTTATTACTATTTCGGTTGCCTGACCCTTCTCTAACCCAGTGATGTTGTTTGACTAAAGTTGTTTGCTTGTTTGTCAGGAAGTTTGTTTGTCAGTGAGAGAGTTCATATGCCTGGTTGCTATTAGTTAAATCATTAGTCATTCCTTTTGATGACTTGGACGACATGCTGACTGTTGGGATGTTACATGTCAAAATCTAGTGTTAACAGGAAAAAGAAAGGAATAAGGAGTAATAAGCTTCTGCGGTGAAACAAGTATAATAAGTATGAGAAGCTTAGAGGAATATCTTGTGCATATGATTACCATTAAACAAGCAATTTGCGGATTTTTTTGCGTGGATTGGAATGAACTTAATAAAGCAGCATTAGACTTTCATAGAGAGCCTTTGATCCTCATGTCACAATGAATTGATTTAACAAGAGTGCCAATATCTGCAGTTAATTTTGCAAGTTTCTTTGTCACTTGAATCTGATTTACTTACTTCTTTTAAAGAGTATGATTTTTTTTTTATCGTCTTTGTTTTAGTTTAAAAATTTTCTGATTCAGGGTTCCTTAGATGATTATCCAAGTCTTCTTGCTGCAGTAAAACTGGCCGATGTTGTGATTTCAGCATTGCCATCAGCTCAGTCCCTTGAACAAATGATGATTATTCATGCTATAAGAGAAGCAGGGTGTGTTAAGGCAAGATGCCATTTCGAAAACTCCTTGTTTTTTCTTGATGAAAACATGACCGATTTGCACTTTTCCCTTGGTAGTATGTTCATGTTTCAAGTCGTTCTTCTTGGATATCATTGGCATTTGCTTTATTCATGAAATATTGGCATAGACACAGTGGGAAGCACTTTTATCTTTTGCAAGAATGAACAATTTCGTTTTATTTTCTGAAAAAAGATTTCGAAACCATTCTTAAACCTCTGATCATAAATGTCAGTTTTTCCATGGTTCATATACTTCAATAATTACTACATTTAGGTGACTATGCAATAATATTTTTTGGGGTAATTTCATTTAGGCATCTGAGGTTTGCTAACTTGGACGCGAAAGTCCAGAAATCTCAAAACATATTATTCAGGTCCACGAAAAATATTACATGGGACATCGTGATCTCTCTGTTACAGAATCTATTATTTATTGTAAAATGATAAAGATACCCTTCCTTAATCTATTAATTTTCAAAATATTCCATTGAGGCTGGCCGTCTGTGCGCAAGCCACACGCGATGGCGCTATGTGGCTACCTGCGCGCGGACGCCAACGACTGCGCGTGGACCCGTGCTGTGACGCACTGCGGTCGCCTGTGCACGAACGCCAGGGCTGTGGATTGCGGCCGCCTGTGCGCGGACAGACGTGCGCGCGGACGCCGGCGACTGCGGACAGACGTGCTCGCGGCCATGCACTGCAGCCGGTTGTGCTCCGACGCCTGCGCGCAGGGCGTTTATGAGGGAGCGTTTGCGTGCAGCTCCGTGCGCCGACGTCTACGTGCAGGCGGCTAGTAGCGGGTTGCTGCCGGCGTGCGGGACTACACGCAGACGCCTGAGCGCAGGGCGTCTACGCGCGAGGCGGCGACCTGTGTGAGGACGCCGCAGTCGCGCGCTGCAGGCCTTCTGCGCTTGGACGCCGGCCGACAGCGCCGCCAGCGCTCGAGGCCGCACGCAGCCCGTTCGGACGCAGTGCGCACGAGGGTAAAATGGTAATTGAAAAAATATTTAATTTAATTTAATTTATTTTTTTAATGGAATAGCAGTATTTTAAATAGAAAACATTATGTTGGACCTGATTGAAAGTTTTTTAAAAATAACTAGGATCCTGGTGAACGATATGGTAATTATTGTGAATCTAGACGGCATGTTTTGACGTTTGTGGACCTGGACGGTAAATTAGACAAACCTCATGGGCCTAAGTGGAATTACCCCTATTTTTTGGGTAAATATCTAAGTCCCTGAGATTTGGAAGTAATATCAAGTTAGTTTATGATTTCAAAAATCATTTAGTGAGGTTCTTAAAGTTGACATTTAGGTTTCAATTAGATTTTTTTTTACTTAATTTATCTAATTTTTTATTTTTAAATAAAAAATAATATTTAAATTATAATTATAAAAACAAAAATACCTCTCTCCCTCCTATCTCCGGCAACATCGCGCTGCCCACGTGAGTGGGCAGGCACAACCAGTCGAATTTGTGCGAAAGAGCCGGTCGACGTGCTCGAACAACTGCTCTGCAAGGGGCAATGCATGACGGGTGGTGCACATCTGCCGAGCGCGCGGCCTGTTCGCATGCAGGGTCGCCGCGTGCGAGGGCTACTGTACGTGCGGCGGCTGTGGGTGTGTGCCGGTTGTGCACTTATTGCGCCGTCCCTCGCGCACAAGTCCAACGCGCTATGCCGTCCTGCGCGCGTGTTTAGCGCGCATTGTTGGAGGTAAGAGAGAGGAGGGGTATTTTTGACTTTTATTAATATGTATTTAATTTAAATATATTTTTTATTTAAAAAACAAAAAATATATATTAAGTAAAAAAATCTGATTGAAATTTAAATGTCAACTTTAGGACGTCATCAAAGAGTTTTTAAAATTATGAACTTATTTGATATTACCATCAATCCTCAGAGACTTAGATAATATTTACTTTTTTTTTATTGTCAGACTATGCTTTTAATGTTAAATCTAATAGGCAGTGCAAATAAAATTACCTCTAGCCTCATGTTGTAGTTAGTTCAGGCACCTCATGAGATGAACTGAGTTTCAGGTGGTTCTAAAAAAGTGCTTGTGCAGTTGTGTGAACAGGAGAGTATTATTTTCCTTCACCTTCAAATACAAAAATAAAGCTATTCTAACATATAGGAATCATGTTTAAATTGTTACTTTTTCCTCTTCTTATCTTCTGGTTCTTCTTGTTCATGTTCTAATTATTTGTTTCGATTAAATTAACTGGATTTAGAGATTCATTCCGTCCGAGTTTGGTGCTGATCCTGATAAAGTCCAAATATTGAACATGGATCATGGCTTCTATAAGAAGAAAGCTGACATCAGGCGTCGTATAGAGATTGAAGGAATCCCTCACACATACATATGTTGTAATTTTTTCATGAGCTATTTAATTCCATCACTTGTGCAACCAGGCGCCAAGGTTCCTCCCAGAGATAAACTGAAAATCTATGGCGATGGCAGTGTTAAAGGTTCAATGATATATGCAGTCGATTCGTATATTCATTCTGATGAATCATGGTTGCTTAATCAAGATGATGGCGTTTCTTGTAGCTGTCTTTGTTTTGGAAGCTGATGTTGCTACCTTCACAATTTCTACCATTGATGACCAAAGGACATTGGATAAGGTGATGTACATTCGGCCACCTGGCAATGTTATCTCCATGAATGAGCTCGTTGAATTTTGGGAGACAAAAATAGCAAAAGAGCTTGAGAAAACGTACGTTTCAGATGAGGAGCTCCTTAAGAGCATTCATGGTATGAGCAATATGAAAGAAATTATAGTTAATTATGTCATGTTTAGTAATCTTCTTAAGAACATATCTTACTTTTCTTACAGATATACCATTCCCAGACAATAGCGACTTGATTTTCATATATTCTGCTTTCATTAAAGGTGATCACACCTACTTCAACATCGACAAAGCTGGCGTTGAGGCATCCTGCTTGTATCCAAATGTTAAGTACACTACTGTGAAAGAATATCTCGATACCCTCTTGCAGGAAGGTTAGTGCCAACTAGTTAGCTACTAGTTGAGTGGTTTCATATTAATATAATCCTTTTGCCAAATATATTCCATAAAATTTGTTGTTTCTTGTCATGGAAGTAGAATGCAGCACTTAGGTGATCACAGTAGTGACAAGGTGTACATGATATATTGCTTCCTTCGGTAATTAATTCATGTTTGTTATTGTTGATGTATGAAAGGTGTCGTGGGAGATAAGAATTTGTAGACATTGTGTATGGTCTTGCGAGAGAGAGAGAGAGAGAAGAGAGAAAACAAGAACCATAAAAACAGAGATATATATGATTTTAAGAGATCCAACTACATTCACAGACCAAGTCAAGAGGTGAATTCACTATAAGGAAATGAGAGCCGACAAAATTGACTATGGGACTCTATTATCTTGTTTATAGGGTGAGGAGTGATCATGGAGATCGTGGAGAGCTCAATTGTGAATGACATTCTAGTAGAATATGCCCTACAGGTCTTTGGGATGATGCCACTTGTCCCATGATCTATCAGAATCTATTACAAGTGATGTTAGGTTGAACCAAAGAGTGACGTTATGGACCCTATTGACTAACTCAAATAAAATATGAACTTCCTTTAGTTAAGTACACTGGTTATCATCTGGACTGGGTTCCTAAATTTGATCAAATTATTGGGTTTGTTTTAGCTCCGAATTAGAAGAGAGTGATCATTTGATGTAGGCCCAACTAATCTCCCGAAAGGGGAAGCTATATGTCCATCGCATTACTCATATAAAACGGGATGAGAAATGTCGGTGACTTTCGAATTTCGAAAGCGAAAGCTCCTATAAGACTTATGCTTGATTTTCTTGAAGGTCACTATAGATAGAGCGTAGGTGATAATGAGTGGGTGTTAGTTATTTTTGATATGTCGGAGACAGAGATATTCATTGAATCTCCGAGTGAGTGCTTCCTTAACGAAAAAAAAGATAGTTGTTGTTGGCACTGTTCTAAAGACAAAAAGCATGTTGATAGCTAGATTGAAGTGTTCAGATGTTTTTGTCTTGGTTTGATTTCGTATTTGCGGATATTGCACCAACCGATTAACGAAAAGTGTTACTAACCGAATACGTACCAAGGTTTATACATATTATGTAATGTATATTGTGCTAATTTTAGTTCTACAGGTATGTTTTTTAGTTTCTACATATTATCCGTTGACATCAGCTTGTTATTTACTAAATAATAATTAGTGATATTTTCTATTTTTTTCTAAAAATTAAGCTTTTACGCGCAAAGACAAAAAGTTTAAGATTTGACAATTATCCTAGAAATTTAAACTTACATTTCGAGAAAGGTCAAGGTATGATATGGATGCCATGTCTCGTTTTAATCAGAACGAATCGAATTAAACGAATTTTGGTTAGTCGGTTTGCTTTTGGTTCGAAGTTTTTATTGATTTGATTTGATTTGATTTTCTCGACTGAAATATTGAAATCTTTTGTTCTGGTTGGATTAGCCCAACTAACTGAATCAACCGTTCGCATGCTCTTAAATTCTTGTTAAGGACCATTTCGCTGCACTTCCCCCAAAGGCATATTTCTCACATGTGTATTTCAGCGTTCAGACTTTTCTATTTTTAATCTTTTATTTTTTTTATTTAATGTTGATAACTAGGGCAATTAGCTGTTTGATCTCGAGTCGATCTGACTCTTAAAATTAAATTGAAAGTTTTCAATTCGATTCAGAGAATGAACGAGAAGAGTTCGATCCGATCTCAATCTGAGTTGGATCTGGTTCATTTATTATCAATTCAAGTTTAATCCGAGCTCAAAGTGATTTAATTTTAGATTAATTTTTAATTTTTTAGTCAAATATTATGTATAAATATATTTGTTCATTTAATTATTTTAAATTATAATTATTTATTTTGATATATTTTTTAAAAATAAAATTAAAAAAATAATTTATAATAAATATAATTTCAATGATTATAAATTTTTTTTAATAAAGTATTAAAAAAATTACATACTAAATATTATTTTATATATAAATATATATTATATTTTTTATTTTTTATTTTTTTAATTGATTCGATTTTGAGCGGTCTCAATTTGATCCTACGTCGACTCAAGATTGAATTGATAAAAATTTTGAGCCAAAAAATGGCTCGTTAGTTAACTCTTTTGGATTGAGTTGAGTTCGATTTGATCTAAAATTTGATGCAATTTTTGAGCGATCTTTAATTTTCGAGCAAAATTTACTCCTTATTTATAACCATTCACATTTATTAAGTTTGGTGCATTAAAAGAACCCAGCTACTCTCCCCTCATTCTTTACTTCAATCTCTCCTCTCCTAAAATGAATACATTTAATTGTTCTTTTTGTTATATTTTATCAAAAAAAAAACCATAAAATAAATATTATCAGCCAACCTTCTTAGAAATGCTTAATTAGGCACACCAATTGTTAGCAATTTTATGCAAAATTCGACTTTTTTTTTAAAATTTGCTTGTATTTTATTCATTTAATTTATTTTTTATAATTTAAAATTAATTTAACTTATAATCAACTTAATATATATATATATAAAAACAGATGAACACATTTTTAAATTTATTTAATGTATGATTAAGATTCTTTTATAATATATAAATATGGTATCATAGTTCAAACAAAGAAATCATAGTATAAAATAAATAAAAATATATTTATTTGTGTTTAAAATATAAATATATTATAATAAATATTTTAGATTATATTTGATTTAAAAATTAATTTAAAATAAAAAATTAAAAATTAAAAATAGATTTGATTTAAAATTAAAAAAATTTAATTTCGAATTGAATGTTGCTCAAATTTGACTTGAACCACCGTGAGGGCCATTCCGATTCCGCTGGAGCGTGGTCGGAAACGGGAGCGCGAACGGGAAACGCGATAACTATAATAATAATATATAACGACAGTTAATAGGAGCTGAGAAACAATGGCGACTTCCGTAAAGCTTCTCAGTTCCCGCCATCTCCTTCCCTTCAAACCCTACTGCTCTCGGCTTCTCACCAGCCGAAACCCTAATCCTAACCGTCGACCCAGGTATGAGCCCGCCGCTGATGGGACCGAAGTCGGCGCCGGAATTACTGCTTTTGCCGGCGGCGGACGCCGGCGGATACTGTTTCTTTCGCAGTTGCCGACCCCTCGGCGGCCGCTGTTTCTTTCCATTTCTCGATCATTCTCTGAAATACCCCATGACTGCATCGGCGGATTCGCCGGGCAGACAGGGAAGGGGTTTGCCCTCTGGGATCCGGCCGGCGAGATCGCAGTCGATGCCGGCGGCGGAAATCTAGGGTTTTCTGGGGGAAAGGGCGCCATTTGGACGGTGGTGATCCTTGGTTGGCTGGGTGCGGAGAAGAAGCATCTGAAAAGGTACGCTGATATATACAATGCAAGGGGGATTCGATCGGTGAGTTTCGTGGTGCCGCTGCGGGAGATAGTGGGACTGGATTTTGGGCGGAGGATGGAAGACAAGGTGTCTCGCCTGACGGAGGATCTGGTGGATTGGTGCTCACAGAGCGAGAGGGACGGGAAGGAGCGCAATTTGCTCTTTCATACTTTCAGCAATACTGGTTGGCTAGTGTAACTGTTCCTGCCTAGCTCCTCCTTTATTTATCTCCTTTTTCAGCCATTTTTAGTGCTTTTTGTTTGTTGTGTTAAGCATGCTTTGGTTGAATGGAAGTGATTTGCCATATAGCTCTAATGAACTGTATGATTGGCATCTTCAATAGTGCTTTTTGGCATTTTTTTTGTTTTTAAAAGAGACTTTTGGAGCATATTTTACATAGGGTTTAACTTTTGAGGAGAGAAATTGTTGGAATGAACTTTATACAGACCCTACTGGCATGGAGTTTGAGCACCGTGATTGCAGGCTGCATGCTGTATTTCTACTTAATATCGAGGATGATTTGCTGAAGGGCCAAAGAGGAGAGACCTTTGGCTCAATGATCTTGTGATGTCATGTTTTTGAAAAATTGATTATTTAATTTGCTGACATCTTTAGATAACATTATAAAGAACTATAAGATTATTACCCTAAAATGACATCCAGATGTCATCCAATTTTGGTTAATACTATTTGTATTGGAATGAAATAAAGTTGGATTGATTGTTTATTGTCATCTTTTAATATAATAATATTGAACCAAACAAACAATAATTTAAAGATAATATAGATATCTAAATAGTATTGAATGAAACACCCTCTTAATCATGCATAATAGTTAAGCAACTTATTTGTGAATACAATTTACTTCCAATTTATGCTTTAAGTTAGTTTATAGTTAAGCTACATCTTATAATGCCTCCATGGCCTTTCTTATCTTCTATCTTTTGGCTTATTTCATTATTAGATTTTCTAACATGTAATAGCATGCTATTACAAAGATGTGAACAATACTGTAAATATGCTATATCAGAAATGATTGTTTTATACTTAAAACAAAGTTAGACATCATGTTCTCAAGTGATTGTTTCATTCTTTCTGGTCTGTGAAATGAAACTTCATCACATGTGAAATGTAAAGGCAAATTTTCTGTGCAGAGAATTTCTTTGAGAGTTAGCTAGTGCACTATGGCCTCATTCTCACAATAAAGATGGAACTCTGATTGTTGGAAATGGGGGTGGAACATTCTTCTTTTGTTCCCAATAATTATCTTGATGTTATTATCCTTGTGCTTTGTCAAAAAAGTATTAGTCTTCCAACTGAACCATGTGGATTATTATTTTGTAAATTATGCCTTCCATGGTTTCTCATTTTTAAGTTTGCTGTGGTATAATTTGCTGTTTATTAACTAGTATCATGTTAAAGTTCAGCTTTGATGTTTCCTTTTGGTGCTTAATAGAAGTAAGTACCTTCTGCCTTCACAGTTATGGTTCCATACTAAAAAACTTGCAGTCGAGGTGTGACATTGTCGAAAAGATCAAAGGATGTGTAGTTGATTCAGGACCTGCTCCTGAGATAAGCCCTAAGGTTTGATTTCTTTATCTTCTGTTTTTATCAGTGTTGTTATGAAGTTTTTTGGAATAACAGATAGACTTTGTCTAAGATTATGGAGAGAATGTGCTTCCATAAAATTGTTTTACATGTCATTATCTCATGTGCTTCAATTAAGTCTTGATATAGACAAATGTTTGGAAGATGTGTGCTGTTCATAATAATTGCTATCTTTTCTATCTGCGTTATTGTGTTCATACTAATAACTTAAATGCATTAAAGTAGTTGCCTTAAAGATGAGTGCCCATTGAAGTATTTCCATGATGTTTGATGCGTTTCCATCACAGGTATGGGCTGCAGGCTTTTGCGCTGCGTTGATGAAGAAGCGGAGTTCTGCTGTCTATCCTTCACCTGAATCTATCAATGGAGACAGTGCTAAAGGCAATGGTGACAGAGCAATCAGGCAGGATTGGAAAGCACAAATACTCGAAATGCTCGTCATGTTCATTTTGGAGAAGTTCTTCAGCATAATCCTGATTCTGCCTGATGTTAATCAGTAAGTCATCAACTTTTTCGATGCAGTTATTCTGAATCCTATATCGAGTTAGTTGCCGCTGTAAAATCTGCAAGTATTTCCTTATCAACTTGAGTATGTCGGCATTAACCAGGCGGTTGAATACCGTTATATCCATATTATCGACGAAACAACCCCGATGCCCCCAGCTGTACCTCTATAGCTCTGCTGATCGGGTGATTCCAGTGAGTTCAGTGGAGTTCTTCATCGAAGAGCAAAAGGCGATGGGAAGAAGTGTTTGTGCCTATGACTTCAGCACATCACCACATGTTGATCATTTCAGGAGCTTTCCTCAATTATATTCTGCCAAAGTTAATGAATTTTTAAATGAATGCTGTCCTCAGGTACTTTGCCAGACATGATTGTGCTGTAGATTGAGATACATATATGATTTGTTGAACTTGAGCTCATATTTAATCATAATGTCTTATTCTTGCTATATGCTGTCAAGTATAGAATTTTGCATCAGTGCAAAAAGTTGAATTTTGGTGAGATTGGGTGCATTATTTTTAATATCATGTGATTAGAAAATTTCATCTTCGAGGAATTTTCTTTTTGTCTCAATTGATGCGGAGAGCGGATGATAGACATCGGTAGAATTGACTAGCAAGAGCACTAACAAGTGGAGTTATCTTGATTGGAATGATCGGTTTGACAAATATAAGCCCTTCGACCTATGAAGGTCGCCCAGTTGAAAATTTTTTTTAGGATTTATCGGTCAATAAGAGGACACCATGTTTATATGCAATTTAGTCCTTCTAGTTTCTAAATTAATTAAGTAGACTCTCTAGTTTAAAATAAAAAATGCAAATAAGTCATTTGATATTAATTAAAGTACTTAATAGAAGATATTTATTTTATTAATAGGTTAATTTGAACATTATTTTTATCTAAAATATGGATTTATTCTTTAAATTAATCAAATTAATTCATTAATTAGAGAAAATATTTTTCATTAAGTCTATTTTATTAATATCAAAGAATTTATTTGTATACTACTAATAATAAAAAAAGAATTTATTTGAATACTATTTTAAATTAGAAGACTCATTTAATTAATTTAGAAATTAGAGAAGTCTGATTATATATAAGGTTATTAACTCTAAAAATTATATTTTGTTTCTCATCTTTCATGTATTTAAATACTTATCTGATTAAAAGAATTTTTTATTTGTTTTTTTTTTTCCAATCCAACACAACTTTAATATCTATTCTGCAGTGGATGAATTTTTTTGATAATTAATTTTTTCAAAAATTTTGCTGAAGTATTGAAAGTAAAATATGCATGAGCATAAATGCTGCTTTTTTTTTGAATCCATAAATGCTGCTTTTTTTTTTTTGAAACTTAAATGCTGTTTTTTGTTGATGGAACATAAATGCTGCTTTAGATTCAACATATATTGGGCATTTTTTTTCATTATAAATTTGTTTACATGTTTTCATGATATGGGAAATATTTTTAAAATTTATACATGTTTTTAAATTCTTAGAATGAAAATCTTGATTTACTAGATAATTTTAAGAATTCCATGTTAGTCAAATTTTAGATTTTAATTAGATATAATTATTAGAATCTTTGACGCTACGAACTCTTTTACCAACTTAAGTTTTTAGAAAGATTGGTAGTGCCAGTGATCCTAACAATTGGTATCAGAGTAGGCCTTGAGTTCAATTCTCGGTAGTACGTTGGGTGATGAGATTGCTAGGAAAAACAGTGACTGGATAACCTGGGTGTAGCGGTCATTGGCTTAGTACTATTGCTTTGCTTGACATAATTTTAAGTTATGTCTTACTGTCAAAAAGACGATGAATTCGACCTATGGGCATTAGGTGTATAATATAATAAGTGAATTGATTGCAAATTTTCTATTAGTTTAAGCTTTTAGAAAAGTTAGTAGCATCAAAAGTCCCAACAATAGTTCTATTAAAATTACATATTTTATCTAAATTTTTATTTATAATTTCATGTTTTACCCAAATTTATATAGATATGTATCATTACGACGCTATCATAGTTAATATTTAAAAACATATTTCTCAATAGACTAAATTTAGAGTGAACTATGTATAACTTAACTAACAATTATTAAAGATAAAATCAGAGATGTGATATTTAAATTGTGTATCAAATGAATCATTTTTGAAAATGTAAATGAGACACTAAATTTGAATAGAATTCTATATCCATTAAACCTTTCATTATTCAATTGAATTAACATTAGAATTTCCTTGAAAACTTATAAACATAAGCCTCGATACAAAAATTGTAAAATGCGTCAACTTCTAATAATTTTTTTTAAGAATATGTTTCAATGAATATTTGATGTAGGATCATTTCAGTCACTAGTAGATGTGTCGACATAATTTTCACGTTTTAGCAAAATTAGCTTATTATAGTGTTATTTTTGATTTAATTGAGTGGGTATATTTTTATTTTATAAAATCAGTTATACTTATTTATTAGGGTTAATTACCTACATGCCGCACAATTTAATTTTATTTATGTCTTATCCATTCATTCTTAATTAATTACGTTATGCACACTCAAAACATTACAAAATCTTATATACACACACATTTGAGTTAAAACTTAATCAAAATCTATTCGAAAAAAATATCCTGTTAGTAAATCATTAAAATTATATTTTTACTCTTAATGATATATATTTTTCTTTTCCTCAATACTACACTAAAGCGCTGATTTGTTCTAAAATCAATTCACGGCGCGGATGTCTCCTTCCTTTGTCGCCACCTAAACATTAAAGTTTTAGGATTTTCACTCAAAATATATTTAAATATTCTTAATTTTCACTCAAAATATATTTAAATATTCTTAATTTTCACTCAAAATATATTTAAATATTCTTAAAATAATATGATGAACGGCTCAGATTTTTTGTAATCTAAATATAATTAGATTATTAAAAAATTATGATTACTCATTATAATAAAAATAAGTTAAAATGTGTGTATGTAAAATTTTGTAATGTTTTGAATGTGCATAGCGTAATTAACTAAGAATGGATGGGTAAGGCATAAATAAAACTAAATTATATGACATGTAGGTAATTATCCCTATTTATTAATGAGTATAAGTTTGGTTAATTTGGGTTAGTTAAATTCAAATTAGATTAAGTTGTGTTTAATTTGAATCGGATTTGACACAAATTACATGAGTTTAGACGTATTTAGGAAGATTCCAAAAGAAGGGGACCAGATTGCAAAGTATCCCTTAAAATGGATCTAATAAATCTCTAGCTTCAGATCGAACTCGCCCTCTTCGTCCACAGGTCGTGGTTGAGATGCACCACCTTCGCCACCACGTCGTCAGCCACGACGTTGGAAGCCTCCTGATGACTCCGCCGTCGACGGTTACCACTCCAGACTATCACTCCCTCTGTTCTAGCCGACGGCCTCTCTGTTGACAGTGGATTATGCTGTGAGACTTCCTGACTTGGATAGAGAAGAAAGAGGGGGTTTTCTTCTTCCTTAGGTGATTCGGGCGCAGGTGGTGGCTAGTTGTGTCGGGAGCGGCAGTGACTGCGACCGATTGAGCTGATTCCACGCAGGCGGCGTTGGTTCGGCATTGGGAGCTGGAGCAGAGGGCTGCAGTTGCCATTATCTGAGGCTTGAGGTGCTATTTGGTGATTAGGGCATCTTGTCTTCTCTGTTATGTTCTTCCTTTTTTTTTCAGTTTTCTAGTTCTTGTTATTTGCATTAATTCTCTGTTTAGTTAATGTTTTCCCTTGTTATCTCTGATTACTTGTTCAAATTTTATCTGTGTTTTCTCATATATTGGATTGCATCTTCATCTTTGTTTGGCGAAAAAATTCCAAACTAGAGATTAAAAGAGGATGCGAAGGATTAGTGGGAAGATTAAGGGATAGTGATAGCTATGCACAGCTGGAGATGAGAAGGTACTCTCTTTGAGATCACCCTGGAAGGAGAGAAAGAGGGCTAAGACAAATTGTTCACTGTCTCAGGAAAGTTTTGTTGGAAAGAGCTGGTTGAATAGAACTTTTCGGAACGCAGCGAGCGGGTGAACAGTGCTTAGTAGGCTCAAGGACTTAGAGTCAAGAGATTGGAGCCCCTTTTCATCATAAATGAGAATATTTATAGTGAGGAGCTGGTGGGAGACGATTCGACCTATCTACGCCACCTTACAATTTAGGCATTAATGAAAAACACCTCTCCTTTGTCCTTATGGAATTGTCACATCATAGGATAAGACTATGATATGTCAAGAGCCTACTGGCTAGTTATTTGTTTGACTTCCCTGTTCTCCTGGCGTGAACTGTCGACTGTTGGGCCCAACCCAAGCAAATCTCTTGAACTTATTCAGGAACATTGTTCGAGTGACCTGTCATGGGTTAAACTAAATCTGCCCACGTGTCACAATTGGGTGACATAACAATTTTTTTCCTTAACAGGTAAGACATTAATGCTTATGGACTTTGCTGGCTGACAATTGTACCTCGGGAAGAGGAGACGAAGCAACCCCTCTTCCAAACCTTGCCTATAAAAAGAGCAGACCTCAAAAGGAATCCTTTTCTGGTTGTGGCGAGGAATGGAGATGCTGAGTGACTTGGGGTTGCGAAGAGGAGGAGGAGACCCTATTCGACCTAGGAGGAATGGGCCTTCGCTAGCTAGTTTAGCAAGGTTGCTGAATATTGCAGATCGGCAGCCGCGTGAGGCTGCTGGGCCTGTTTGAGATGTTAGCCCGATGCCTCCCGCTGAGGAAGTTCCTGTCGTCGCTATCAACGTCCAGGAGTAGTTACCGCTGGTGCCACCCTAGCTTCCCAATGCTAGGGGATCTATCCCCGTTGATTCGTTGTCCTCTGAAGGCAAGAGGGATGGGTCCCTCAAGCTTCGTCGCCAGAGGTTGAGGGCAGAGGAAGTGCTGGTCGTCTGTTCGACATCCGCTCAATTGTCAGCCCTGTCTTGGGACCACGATCATGTGGTGGCTCAGCCATTGGCCAACCAGGCGGGGGTTGACGGTTGAGAGAATGGACCAGAGATCTTTTGCCTTGTTTGCCCGTGAGATCCAGAGGAGGCGAAGAGGCAGATCTTGGCGCTGGAAACTGAGCTGGCGCAGATGAAGAAAGCCTTCAAGGACCTCCTTGAAATCTAGGCTCACCTTGACGAGGCAATAACAACGTTATGCATCGCTGAAAAGTAGAGGGAGGAGGCTAAGATGGCGTTCAAGACCGTTTGGGTCGAGTGGGATGAATTGTTGCAGTTCGCTGACTCCATCACTGAAGCTACTGTGCATCACCCTCCTCGTCTCGAGCTTCATCTCTTCGCCTCAAGCTCGTTCCAATTCAGCAATTTAGAAGAGCCTTTTGGTTTTATCTTCAAGCTCAATACTTGGAAGGGCTGGCACCAAGCTTTTTCTGTATTTCGAATATCTTCAGCCGAAAATCTTTGAATGAGGAAAATTTTTTAAAGTTTTTTCATTCATTTGCCTATGAATGTTTGTAGTAGTGTAGTATTATACTATGAATCAATTCAAGGAAGCTTTGTCAAACAGGCAGGCTGGCATGTTGCGGAAGATTCACGGAAGTTGAGGGGGTCGTGCGTGTGTCTTGTCAGTGTCAGGAGCGCGACAAGTGCCATAATTGTCTCGGTACTCGTGCATGACGCCTCGTCTCCCAGAAAGGAAGGCGTTCGTCGTGATGCCGTGCCGCTCCTATAAAAAAGGACTAGGTCAAATCTTTTCGCGGTCGACCCTTCTGCTTTTTTTGTTGCTGCTTCGCTCCTTCTCTTCTTCCGCTTCAGCCAGATGACAAGGACTAGGTCTGAGGATTAGTGGCAGCTGTTCGGGTCCACCATCTTTGAGGTAAGCAAGTTGTTGGATGAACAGTTCGAGGAGATCAATCAGCTCTAGTGCAATGAGGGTGAAGAGTTTTTCTTCACGGAGAGGCCGAAGGCTAGAACATCCAAGTGGATGGACGAAGTCCTTGTAGTTTGCCCGGCCCTGGAGGACCAACCGAACCACCCTCCACCAGGTATGATCGTGGTCTACCTACAATTTCTTCGGTAGTGTATGTTCCTGTCGCTCCAGTAATTCTTCGTTGACATCTGCCACTATTATGGCATGGTGTCGGCGCAGTGGTCGCTGAACGCGGTAACCCTTCTCTAATACCTTTCTGAGGCCTCCAAGGATTCCACAGAGGAGTGGAGTTGGGATGCGCTCAACACCTTGCTCGCATGGAAGAAACACGTTAACTTAAGAGGCTGCTTTACTCTCAGTGGGGTTGAGGGTAACTTGGTTTTCGAATTGGGAGATTCTTCTTTTGGCAACTGGAGGAAGAAGTGAGTGGTCGTCTCCCAAGGGGCTATTCGACATAATGCCCATTGATGCCTCAACGTCATTTGCTTCCGTTCGTACAACTACCATAGGATCACCCCTACCAGGTGTTCGTCTCCTTGCTAAAGGATAAGAGGAGCACCGATGTGTACTTGATGCTCCTCGGCAAATAGATCACTCATCTGAAAGGCATGTGTAGTCCACTTATTGTTCGGCCTCCTTTGTCTCTGACCTTTTCGTCCTCTTTAGGCCTTCTTGCTCCTCCTGGATGGTTTTCGGAGAGAATTGCAGCAAAGAAAAGAGTGCTGCATCGGAGTAATTCCCTAGCGAAGAGGGCTAGGATTGAGGAAGGTTTTGCCTCTCCTGTTCATTAGAGAGGTACTCTTCAATCGCCTGTCACGGAGGCTTCGAGGAGGAGGAGACGCCGACATTGGACAACGAAGTCCAGGAGTATAAGGTAGACCCGACCATGCGAAAAGAGGCCATGATTAGTTTGTCGAAGATGGCGTTGTACTTTGAAGTTGCATCGATGATGATGAAGTTCACCATTTGCCTGGTTGCCGTGGAATCCTCTTCGAGGGTGACCGAGAAAGTGATCTCTCCGACTAGTCGGTATGTGTTACCAGCGAAACTTTTCGCCATGACTCTAGCAGCCAGAAAGGCGTAGTTCAGGAGGCCCATTTGCTGAAAAGTGTTGGCGTAGAGGATGTTGATGGAGCTTCTTGTGTTGGTGAGGATTCTGTGGAGATGGAATTCGCTGATGTTGGCGGATATGATGACCGGTTGGTTGCTTGTGGTTGCTTTGGCTATTAGGTTACTTGCAAAGAAGGTGATGTTAGATAGAGGGAGGAGAGAAGGATTTGCCTGTGCGGTATAGATTTTTGGTGAGATCAAATTGCCTTGGGGTTACAGTAAATGAATATGATTTTAACTCATGCTTATAGAGAGCATTGCTTTCAACAATAGAGAAGAGAAGTCCATGTCAAATCTCGAACTCAAAAACACCAACTAATCCGCATATTGATCACATCATTATTGTAAATTTTCTATCCTCAAATTCAAACACAAAGGAAATTCATAACATGCACTACACTCAAATTATGGAGTATTGGGTGGGAATTATATAAAGTACAATTATTAACCATTTCACATGAGAGAACTATAGCATACTTCATGATTCCAACAAAAATATGCATTCCAGAAAATTAGAAACAAATTTCGAAACAAACGTGTCTGAACATGAAGTATAAGAGTTTAGATGAGAAACAACCGAAGTATGAGTGAAATTCAATAGGATTGGGAAATTCAAGCGGAAATAGAGGAGTACTTTTTCCCCATTTATATTCTCTAAACTGGATATTTTCTCATTTATCTAAATCTAGTTTTAAGATTGAACTCAAAATGATATTGACTCATGTATCTAAATCTAGTTTTAAGATTGAACTCAAACTTTTATTTCACAATAAACTAAATATTACATTAGGAACTTCGAAAAAAGAAATAAAGCAAAAATTCTAAATACTATATATTCCTTAACCAAAACAAAAAATGCACAAACAAAATAAAACTAGCCATTAAATCTCTGCGATCCACAACCATTCTTAAATCTTCAATCTTGAGTATCCCATATTCAAACTTTCTATCGACATCAAATAAACCTAGAATCTTACAATCAAATCCAGTCAACTTCCATTCATACCCATTCAACCTAATCAGTCTCTACTTGTGATAATCTAGGATATGCTTTCTTCTAAATTTGTTACCCCCTCTATCATTGCTAGTTATTCATCATTCTGAATTTTCATCTCCTTACCGGGTGTAGGATTTACCTCAATAAATCTCTATACTTTTATGTGCTTTGATCTCTATTTGCACTAATTTCTTAACATCTCAAATATGTGCAGTGGAGAATGGTCAGCTAGTGTTGGTATATTACAAGTGAATCCTTCCTGCACTGGGAACAACATCTGTGCCAGGATTCATCGAAAATGACCTGATTCTTGAGGAAGGATGGAGCCCATATCTGTGAATAAACCCTGCAATTAGCTCAAGGGAACGAAAGAGGATCCATCACTTGAGCATGATGAGAATATAATACTTCCATTCAACCTGAGATTGCATACATAATTTGTGTTAAACCTCGTTAAATTTGTGTGTTTGCACTTATTATTTTATCTCTATCTGCTTCGAGTTCCTAACAATTGAATTCTGTCAGATGTATGGATAATCATTTTGCAATAAAACCATAGTTTCTGTTGCCTGATGCACAAAGTTTGAGAAACTGAAATGAAAATATTTTCACTGCCTAGTTGACTACACTGTAAATGTTTCAGTTTGATATTAAATATCAAATAGACTTGAAAAATAAAAAATAAATGAGATTGAGCCATCATTGGTCATCTATGATACATGCTAAATTGTTTCTTCACTTGAGCATTGAAATCTATCCCTATTTGTGTTATCCCACTTAAGTTCTAAACCCTAAGCCTTAAGCTCTAAGCTGTAAATCATTATTTATCAGAGCATTATGCAGATAAATCTATGTCAGAATATTATAAAAACCCCAACCTGATCCGGAGCGTCTCTTCTCCCTCCATGTATTTTAAATCGCATTTCATATTTAACTTCTTCTGGTCTTCGCTCGAGTACGTGACGTGATACATAACCTCATCAAATATGTTTTTTTTTGTTTTTTGTTCTCTCATTGAATTGGTTTCTTAGCTCTCCAAATTGCAATGAGTTAGTACCACAATATATGTGCTAGTTATCTAAATTCCCCCAATAAACTTAAATTATATGCAGGCCTCCATATTATCTACAAATTTGTCCTTAGTTTTGGATTGATTGTAATTAGATTGCTTAGTTTACATTGTTTATCCTTATCTCCTAATGAGTGGGTTCTCATGATTATTCTAAGATATCTAAAACCCCCCAAGCTTCTAACATATAGAAGAAGCATCTGATTAATCAAGAAAATCAAAACCCTAAGAAACTGTCATAAAAACATTTAAATATTTTTTTTTTCTAGAACTTAGCAAAAACTTAGAGCACATTCAGCCAACAAGATGATAGGTGTTACCAGCTAATGAATTACTTAATTATACATTGTTGATAAAGATTAAATGCTTAACATTATCAAATTTAATTAAAAAAATCATGTCCTGCCATTTAGTAGAGGTGTCAAAGTTTGACAAGGTCCCACAGCCCGACCCGAGATCGGCTTGTTCATATTTGAAATCACGCGGTGCGTTCGCCAAGTTGCCGTTAAGGTTATGATTTGCCGTTGTGGTTGCTAAATCCGCGTAATTTTCCCTTCACATGTTGTTACCCAACGCAGTGGATATACGCTCACTCCCATTTCCTCTTATACGCAATGCATTATGATAGCAACAAGAATTTTTCTTATTACTCGATTTTCTTCTCTTTTTGTCGTTATACCTTGCATGATTAATGAATACTATTTCTTTAATAGGTATAATAATGCTACTCCTAAGAGCTACTTTGGCTCCTGCCTAAAAGAGAGATTAAAAGAAGTGTAGTGTATTTTACTCAAAATGTTTACTAAATAGTCGGGTTTATTTTACTTTATTCTATTTGGGTTCAGATAGTTCAAACCTGTTAACCTATTTTGAAACCTGTTAGCCCGACACAACTTAAATTTGGCTCATCTCAATTCGATTCAAGTTCAAGCTCGCTCATTTCAATTTTGAGTTGTCTCGAATCTTAATTGAGTTGATTCAAGCTCTCAAAAAATTGACTTAACCATACTCAAAAGATCACACAATAGATATCTTAACTACAACGGATGATTGAATATATTATTTATATTAAAAAAAAAGATCTAGCAATGTCGATCTGATCCAATCAAGGCTCATTTTTGGCCCAATAAACTCGAGTCGAGTTTGATTCGAGCTAAATATCGATCCATACTATCATCTCGTCACGGAGCATGTGGTGTGATCCATGTAGACCCAAAAGATGCATGCCTTGCACCATTGGAGCACAGCCTAAATGGGCAAAATGAGGGAGAGATGGGCCCTTTTATCTCTTGCCTTCTTGGCTCTTTTGAGAGAATATGAAAAAAATTCTTCTCCCATCACTCCCTACTATGCTACATACTTTCATGTGATATATAGATGTCATTAAATAATACACATAAATATTCCAATCTCATCAAGCACTGTAGATCAATCTACTTTTGAACAAAAAGTGCTAAAGTGTTTGTTTGTAAGATTAAATTTAAGAAGGTTAACATTAAATTTGAATAGAGATATTTTTTTATTGAAAGTTGTGAATGATGTGAAATAAGATTAATTATTATATTGTGATATGTGAGGGATGTGATATAAAGTTAGTTATTATATTGGAATATGTGTAGGATGTGAAATAAATTTAATTTTTAATATTAAATTTTATGTGTGATGTGATATGCTTGGTTAAAATTAAACCAGGTTAATTTTAATGATTATGGATCCCAAGCTACTTTTGAATAGAAGAAGAAAAAAAAAAACTTTTGTGAACAGAAGAGAGAAGGTATTCTCAAAAGAGAAAAGCCAGCTTGGTGTAGCTTCAACTGTGCCACTCTTCTTTATTGTAGGTCATTAGAATACACAAACAATCTTAATATTAAGGTTAAGTGACAATTAGGTCCTTCTAATTTGAGACTATGTACACCTAAGGCCCTGTTTGGCGTGAGGATCAAAACAGGACCAAAATGGTACTAATTTAAAAAACAACAATAATAATAATAAATAAATTTTTTAAATCATTCTACACAAATTCAAATATAAAAAATAATATTTTACTTTACATACTCAATAATTTAAAATAAAAATATCAATTTTATTTCACATTCTAGACCAAAATATTTAAATCGAGTATTTTGATCTAAGATGTGAAATAAAGTTTATATTTTTATTAAAAATTATTGAGTATTTGAAGTAAAATATTATTTTTTATATTAAAATTTGTGTAGAATAATTAAAATAATTTATTTATTATTATTATTGTTATTTTTTAAATTAGTACTATTTTAGTCTTGTTTTGATCATCGCACCAAATAGAGCCTTAGGCTTATTTAATTTTTAAATTAAATATGTAGGCTCTTTGCTTTGAGATAATATACCTTTGACATTAATAATATTAAAAAAAATTACATTTTGTTATCTCTGAAGATCCACTATTTTCAGGTTACATTTTCAAAATTTATTATTTTCAAACAGCACCTTTCAGATTGGAGTAAATTTACAGGCAGTATCTGCTTTTGAAGTTAGATAATGAACTTTGGGGGTGATAGATGTAAATTTCTCAGATAAAAGCACTTAATAAAAATTATTTTTTTAATTAATTTAAATACTTAATAAATATTTTAGATGAAAATAATATCTAAATTGATATATTAATTAGAGAAAATAGTCTTTGTTAGATGCGAATCTATTTGCACATTAACTGAAGCTTCAGAACCAATTTGATCAATTTAGAATATATAGGAATTTAGTTAAATATGGGCTTAAATTAGAAATTGCTATTAACTCTAAAATATCAAAATCTATAATTTTTGATATCTTATGCAAATTGCATTCATAATCATTTGGTTCTGATTCAATTTAATTCGATGTAAAAGTAGCCTAAAACTCGAAGCTCACTCGAATTTGAGCTAGATCCCAGCTTGTGTTTCATTTTGAATTGAGTTTGAGCCAGGGTTAGCTCACTTGATATAAACTTGAACCGACTCAAAATAAATAATTAAATATAATACCGTCATTTTGAGTCAGATCGAGCTCGAATGGTTTCGAGCGTTGATTTGATTAGAAAGTATTTCAAGTTCAAGCTGTGCTGAATTCGAAAATTTTAAGCTTGAGTTGATGGCAACTCGCTCAAACTCGACTCATTTACTGGCCTATATTTTCGCAGTAAACATGCCTGTTTTAATACATTCTGATTGCTGTCGAATAACTCATTTATAATTATGGCATGCACATTAATTATCTAGTACGTATTTTTATACTAGTGCTAGTATTATAGGTATTATGGAATATAATATAATATATATATATATATACCTATGTATTAAACTATATCTTATGAGAAGAAAAAGCCACAATTCTTTTTTTTTAAGATTATAATTTTTAATGAAAAAGGAAGTATATCTCTTTCTAATAATTTTTACAGTATTTTTTAAAAAGATATTAACCGACTCTTGGCCCTGTTTGGTGCAAGGACCAATTCAAGACCAAAATAATACTAATTTAAAAAATAATAATAATAATAATTTTTTTTAATCATTTTACACAAATTTTAATATAAAATAATATTATTTTACTTCATATACTCAATAATTTTTAATAAAAATATATACTTTATTTCACATCTTAAACCAAAATATTCGAATCGAGTATTTTAGTCTGAGATGTAAAAAATAAAGCTAATTTTTTTATTGAAAAATATTGAGTATGTGAAGTAAAATAATATTTTTTTATATTAAAATTTGTGTAGAATGATTAAAAAAATTTATTTATTATTATTATTGTTGTTTTTTAAATTAGTATCATTTTTGTCCTAATTTAGTCTTCGCGCCAAACAAGGCAATATTTTTTTTAGTTACTTTAACGTAATCTCAACTTTAAAAAGATATTAACTCAAAACCCATTCAAGAATTAAATCAAATTTTAATTGTGTTCTTCGAACTTGAATCAAATTTGTCGAAATATAATCCAACATATTCTCTTATTTTATTTTTTGAACTTTAAATATGAAAATGTGTATGCACACTGTGAACTATTGACATGTTATATATATATATATATATATATATATATATATATACAGTATAAATATAATATATATTGTATAATATATGTTAAAAATCATATAAAATATTTTAATTTATTTTTCTTTACATCATATAGATTCTACATAATAAATAATTTGCAGCAAACAAAATTTGCTAAAATTTTTCATCTTAATTAACCCTAAACACCACTTAGGTTTTAAATATCTATAATATTTTCTTTTATTTTTCCTGAAATTCTGTATAATTCTTTTTTTTAATTCTTATAATTCCATTTTTCAGTTGAGTTGATCTGTGTTGATATTTTTCTTGCTCCAAAATCGAGCAAACTTGAATTAAGAATCGAGCCAATTATAAAGCCAAGTCGATCCGCAACGATTTCAAAGTAACTTCAAATTGAAAATTTTATTATTATTATTTTTTATTTTTTTACCTGTCTCACTCAAAATAGGCTTGATATTTCTCATATTATTAATATTATTTTTTAATATTAAAAGTGATTAAGCTATTGGATAACATTATATATTCATGATAATTTTAACTAATGAAAAAAAGATGCTTGATCTTCTTTACAATTGGCCAAGGTTAACAAACAAAAATCTAATTGGACCCCTAATTTTCTTTTCAATGTTTTTTTTATTATTATTTATTTATTTTCCATCAAGAACAGCAATTTGTTGCAAACTTGGCCTTACATTTGGAACAAGGTCATCAAACAAGAGAATTAGGATATTTTTCTCCTTGTCGCATTTAATTTAGAGTAAATTGCCGCCCTAAAGTCGGAAGTAAGTTATAAAAAACGGTCAAAATAGTCGAGTTTCAGTAGTTTCAAATTAATTTATGTGAAAACTGATTTAAAATTCTACTGAGTTTCAGTTTCGGTCAAAACTATCAGAGTATATGTAGCTTTTCTTGAATTTTGGTTGAGACCGTCAAAACTCATCCTTTTTAAAAAAAAAGTAATATTTAATAATAATTATTAATAAATTTAATTTTAAATTTACAAATTTAAATAATTTATAAAAAAATCAAAATTGTCGATTTTGAAACTATTAAAATTATTGAAACTGTCGAAACTGATACTTTTAACTTATAATTGAAATCAAAATCGAGTTTTAAAACCTTAGTTAGAAGAGCATTGCAAATTTTTTTAATTTTAAAAAATCTTAATTTAGATTTTTTGTATTATAAAAATACTGTCGTTTGATTCCTGTATTGGGATCCCACTCTTTTGCTAGTCTAAATATTTAGGTCCTATTTATTTAGCAGTTAAAAATTAATTTCATTTAATTTTAAATTGACATATCACATTATATATATTTTTTAATATTAAAAATTAATTTTATTTTATATTCTATACATATTATTAAGATAATAACTAACTTATATTACATCTCTCACATATCTCAACATAATAACTAACTTTATTTCACATCATTCACAATTTTTAATAAAAAAATATTTTTATTTAAGTTTAATTTTAAATTTATTAAATTAAATTTTTTACAAATAAATTGACCTTTAATTTTGAATAAAAATTTAAAATTTTAAAAAACTATAAAATTAACACTCTCATATCTCTTGCCCTTCCTCTAAAAAATTTAAACAAAAACTTTAATATTCTGAAATAATATTTAAAAAAACATAAGTTTAACTAATTGAAATAATCTGAGAGCATAATAATAAAATATCAAAAATAAGAGAATCACTTTTATAACCTCATAAACTAAAATTAAGTATTTAAAAAAAAATCAGGTGCAATTTAACCATTAATTTCTATTACTCAATTCAATTATGTTACTCGAGCTCTAAATTATTGAATCTAACTCAATAACATCTTTTTTCGAGTAACATAAAATTTAAGATATGTATTCCTAGTTATCTTTCATAATAGACATTTCTATTTATAATCGTGTTTTGAATTTTATTTTTATCGATTTCTTAACAAGACTTGCATAGAAAATACTTGGTATTAATAGTTAGAAGAGAGATTTGCTTACATATGATGATAAAATTATCTATTTATATATTCAAAACTCAAATTATCAAAATTAAATAATACACAAAAAAAATAAATTACAAATAATTAGAATATTAAGTAATGTACAAAAAAAATATTCTTTTTTCTACCCTATCTAAAAGCATCATGCACATACATGCTCAAACTTATGTGTACGTTTGATGTATGTAGATATCTTTTTCATGATTTCTCATATCAAAACTAAGTCAACCATACTTTAGATGACGAATATATTCGTATTTTGGATATAATATATAAATGATGATATTTGAATAACTTATATACGTGTATATATATATATGTATTATTATTTAGGAATTTTTACGTACAGAACATAAAATTTATATGAAATTACGCATTTCTTCATTAATTCATAAATATTACCACTATCACACCATATTTATTTAAATTTTACGCATTTCACATATTTCACACCATATTCTTTGATGGTGAACTTCACATTTCTAAATTGGCCTTGATCTTAACTATATTATTAATATATTAATTAAATACTATAAATAAATTAATTTATATGAATAACAATTTAAATATTTATGAATTTATGTATTCTAATTTATTTATCCTATTTAAAATTTCCAATTAGGGTGCCGAATTTAAATCTACATGACTATAATTTTTAATTGAAGTAAGAAAATTGATGTGTTTACAGTAAAAAATAAAAATATATATTAGAATTTAAATATTAATAAATTTATGTATTTTGATTTATATATAATATGTGAAATGCGTAAAATTTAAATGAATATGATGTGATAGTGATAATATTTATGAACTGATGATGAAATGAGTAATTTCGTGTAAATTTTATGTCATGTATATAAAACCCCTATTATTTATGTATTCTGAAGGGTTCATCGTTACTCGTTTAACTCTTAAAAATAAATATTTTTGTCTTAAAAAATGAGTATATAAAAATAAGAAATATAAAGGGTAGATATGAATTGAATTAAGAAATGTAAATATTAGTCATATTTTGGGTGCCAAAATAATCCTAAATTCTATAAAAAAAATTATTTTTTATAGGTATTTTATATTTATTTAAGATCATGTATAAATTTAAATATTAAAAATTAATTTTATTTTATATTCTGCATAAATCTAAATTTTCAACCTAAAAATTTAATTTTGTTTTATATCTTATAGATATTTCAACAAAAAGAATAATTACATATATGCCACTAAAATTTAGTTAGTTTTTTATTTAATATCTAAACCTTTAATATTATATATTAACTATAAAAATTATATGAAAATTACAATATTTATTACAAATGTGTTGTAATTTTATAGCATGAGTTAAGTGTGAGTTATAACTTTTATGTGATTTTTATAATCAATATTTAATATTAAATATTTGCATATTAAATATATAAAATAATTAAATTTTAGTAATATGCATGTATTTTTTTGTTAAAAAAATTAAATTTATTTTATATTCTACATAATCTTTAATAAAAATTAATTTTATTTCACATCATTACATTAAAATTTTCTCTTTTTCTAAAAATTTAAATATCTTCAAAATATACCTCTAACTAAACAACGTTTCTTCTATTTTACCTCACGGCACCATAATTTGTTTCACTTAAAAATTGTGATAATATTATGGCTCGAGTATAAAACTTTTAGTTCTCAGGCTAACTCCATTCTCGTTGAGCTAAGAAAACATCACCAGGACTGTTTATTTGTAAAGATTAATTTTTACAAATTTAAATAAAAATAATTTTTATTAAAAATATAAATTATATTAAATAAAATTAATTATTATAGTAGGATATACGAGAGATGTAATGTAAGTTAGTTATTATTTTTGTATGCATATAAAATGTGAAATAAAATTAATTTTATTTTAAATTATATGCAGATGTAAAATATAGTTAATTTTTAATATTAAATTTTATATATAATATTATATAATTATTTAAAATTAAATTAAATTAATTTTAACCTAACTAAAAAAAAAAAAGGACCCTTCAACTTGAATTAGTGGTAAGGACATTTTGAAGATAACATTTAATTATCCTCTTATATATATATATTATATATATATATATATAAGTTTTGTATGTAAATTCTTGTATTCAAAATAATGGTTGTTAGGAAGAGATGAGAGAGAGAGAGAGAGAGAGAGCTTCATCTTCCACACTAATCACTGCTGAGGAAAAGGATGAAAGACGAGCATTTTCCTCACTGTTCTCGTCCCTCAGCCCTGTTATCACCATTAATAAAATGAAACACTGACTACATTGTCCTCAATCCAGCTATTCCCCAGCTCATATTCACCAACAGTAACCAAACCTCCCTATATAAAAACCATGGCTGCCTCAATTCTCCATACTTCGTCTTCTTCCTCTCCTCCTCTGCTCCAAAACAGAGCGCCCACCGCCCCTGTTCTTCAATAATGGCGAACAGGAACCCCTGCTCCACATGGACACCAAAGCAGAACAAGCTCTTCGAGAGAGCACTGGCGGTGTACGACAAGGACACGCCGGACCGGTGGCAGAATGTGGCTCGTGTCGTAGGCGGGAAGTCGGCCGACGAGGTGAAGCAACACTACGAGCTCCTTGTGGAGGACCTCAGCTACATCGAATCCGGCAAGTTCCCATTTCCGAAGTACAAGCCCTCCGCCCCCGGCCGGAATCTCTCCGCCGAAGACGAGCAAAGGTGTGATTTTTCTCCTTCATGCATTGCTCATATTCTTTCCTTTCACCATCTTCTTCTCCCTCGAACAGAGCACTTAACTCTCTTCCTCTTTTCTATTTTTAATGATAACTTTGCTACTCGATCTTTCTTTATTCCTGTTTTCTTTGTTCTTTAAGGCGACTCAATAATCTGCATATAGTGATGAAAATTCACTGAATCACATAACGATATCATTGATCTCCTGCGAACTCTGTTCTTTTTTCTCTTACAACTACTATTATAATTCGTTCTTCATATTTATTTCTTTCTTTGGTTTGCAGATTTAGGTACCTTAAGCTCAAGTGAAGGACAATTGCATTAAAAAAAAAAATGCTGCTGCAGATTGAGAGATGGGATTACTAATTGATGTTCTTCAGATCTCTGTTTTTTTTTTTTTTTTTCTCTTCTAATCTCTCCTCTGAATCTGATTGATGTGTTTTGGGCTATGCTTTTCCGCTTTATGGATTACAATTAATTAACTAGTTTGATGATTGTTTCAGATTTACGTGATCGAAAATCAATTCAATTTGTTCTACTTCTAGGTAGAGTTAATCCGTTCAAAATGAAATAGATCAAACTCGAAAGTGACCAGACGTGTTCAAAGCATCATTTAGATCGTTATAATATATGCAAGATATTCTATAAGGTAAATTATGTTCAAGTGTTTGAGTTTATGATATATTATCACTCATATTCACGATTTAAAAAATTTAACATTCGAGTTCTATATATCAAAAAGATTCATTTTTAAAATTTTATAAAATACTTAAAATAATTCTCTCTGTCTCTGTTTCTCTCTCGCCCTCGCTTTTCACCTGCGGTCGTGCGAGGCCGGCAACCGTGCAATCTCGCATGCGACTGCGCGTTCGCTGGCCTCGTGCGGTCATCGACAGAGAGAGAGAGGGGATTTTGAGATTTTATAAAATTAAAAATAGATTTAATTTATATATATATAATTCAAATATTAAATTTTTAAAATTATGAATTTAAATAATAATAATAATATATTCTTAATTCAGGAGCTTAAAAGTAAGAGATAATGTTAGGAATATCACTATAATATATATAATATTAGTTTACATTAAAATTTATTCAACATATTAATAGAATAATTTATTATTATATATTATAAATTTTATTTAAAAATAAGGAGAATGATGTACTCAAGTAACTTGAGCACTACAAATTATTTTGAGTACCAATATCTGAAGAAAAACTTGAGTACTATTTTTTTTTTATTTCTCTCATTGATATTATAAAAAAAAATTTGAGTAAAAATTACAATAAGAGAGTGATTTAAATCTGAAGTTCTCTAATTTTCAATCTATTTTTTTTCTTACTGTACTAAGAGAACATCACGAGTATTAATTCTAAAATTTTAGTTCATAATTTTTCTTATTAAAACGAACTATAGTTAATAGTATTCAAATTGTTAGACTATTTTTTTAATCAAATTAAGTTTTTAATTCAGTTTCAATTTTAATTTTTATAACAAGATGAAAGTATTAGTCTTGACATCTTTGATAGTTCCAGTAATTTCAGTATCAACAGTTTCGATTTTTTTTATAAATTATTTAAATCTTATAAACCTAAAATTAAATTTATTAATGATAATTATTTAAATATTTTTTGGACAAATTTAAGTTTTGGTAGTCTCGGCCAAAACAACAAAAAAGTGGCCTTTTGGATCGGAGTTCGCCAAAACTGATCTAAAAAAATTGAAACCAGTGAGTTTCCACCGAAGTTTAAAACCTTGATTTATACGAGATGCATTGCATGCAATTGTGCAAATATATTATTTGATGTAAAATATTTATGTGTTAATACTAAAATAATGTTGAACATGCAAACGAGAAATAAAAGAAGATCAAAAGAAAAAGAAACGGAGAAGATGATAATGAAAAAAAAATTTATTTATTCATTTAAGTCTTTTTAATATATTAATTTTGAGCTTATTTATAGAATTCTAGACCTATGTCAATTAGAAAAAATGTTAATAAAAAAAATATAATTTCTAATGCCTTTTCAGTTGATAACTAACCCCTATTTTCTATTTAAATTGCAATATAAATCAATGCATTATATTTAAATAAATTAACATACTTTTTTTTGTTGAACAATTAAATTACATTTTCGAAATACTTGAGTCAACGTTAATTTTAAATAAATTTACGTTAATTTTAAATTTGTGAAAGCAAGAAAGAATTCAGTGGTTGATCTAAATTTTGTCACTGAATCTAAAATTCTATAAGTAGAAATAATTATCAGAAAAAAATTTTAATCTTGAATAATCAAAAAAAAAAAATTCAAAACTTCATATGAATAATTCTATAAGGATCTTTATTTATTTTTTATTCAGATTAATTTTTGGATGAAATAAATTAATTTATTATTCAGCTTTTTTTTATTCAGATAAATTTTTAGATGAAATAAATTAATCTATTATTCAGCTTTCTTGTTGATCTTATCAAAGTCTTCTTTCATCGTCATCATCCATAAAATATATAAAATTTAACAGTAATTATTTTTATTATACTAAAATTTAATTATTTTATATATTTAATATCTAAATTCTTAATGTTATATAATAGTTTATTAAAATTATATAAAAATGATTACTTATGTCAGCTTATGCCATAAAATTGTGAAATGTATATATATAATAAAAATTATAATTTAAATATTAAATATATTAAATAGTTAAATTTTAATAATATCTATATAATAGCTCGTAAGATTTTAAGAAAGATTGAAGAAAAAAAATCTTTTATTATAATATGATTTTTTTCAAGTTTTTTTTTTGAATATTTCATATGATAAGTTTTTCATATTATGTCCTGCGTTCGGCTGACCAATAGAGAGCGGCCACGTCAGCATAGGATGAATCCCAGTTTCACGAAACCCTAATCATTGTCGAAGTCATCAGCTCATCGATTTGAATTCTCACGTTGTTTTTCCTTCTCTTGCCATGGTCTGATTTCTCTTCTAGGGCAAAAGGGTGCGGAGAATCCCGCGGCCGTTCTTGCCGCGGCGGTGAGCAAGAGGGATAAGCTGCGGGAAGAGCAGGTACTGCGCTCTCTATATGTAAAATCGATGAAGTTCAGTTCTTCGTTGCTCTCGCTCGTATTCCCTCTTTGCAGACTGGTAAAGTTCTTGACTTTCAGCTTTTGGATTGATTTTTACACCTTTGATAAGTTTTTTAATCTTAGAGGCATTTGCGCTAATTGTGGCTTTGTGCACATGATTTGAAATTTATGTGTTTTTTTGTGAAAATCTATGACTTGGAGACTAGCTACTTGCGTGAATCGAATCAACGTGGAAGCGTGTTGAAGGGTTTTGAAGCATATCTATCCTCGACGAAGAGTGCAACCAAGTAAGCCACTGTCTTGCTTTACTAATAATTCATGGTTTATCTATGTAAGCATCTTTGATTGTCAACCGTGATAGTTTTGTTATTATAGATGAGTTTCTTCTAATTTGGGTTATTGTGGAAGAGATTTGGTCATTCTTAACTCTGTAAAATTTGCATACAACATAAAACAAACACGTATATTTACATGCATCACACCATTGGAATGGCGCTGAAAATGAAACATCATTTTTCACAAGAATACGTGTCGTGTTGAAATTTTAATACTATGGATTTTGGGTTTGTGCAACGTTAAGTTTGTGATCTGGATGATTAACATGCATGTGGGCAAGATGCTGTAGCATTTTAGTTTATCTCCTTTGATTTTTTTTCTTAATTTTTTCTCCCTAAGAAATATTAAAACATGTTGCTCTCTGTTTTACTTGATTCAGTTTCAAATCATAGTTATCCTTCATGCTATTTCTTGTCTTAAAAGAAGATCTCTACATGAGGAGACATGGAAGTAGAAGTTGCATTAGCAACGGTTTCAATGGATATTTAAACAACCACAGAACCACTTGATCCTTCATGACTAAAATCGTTCTTCTTGGTTGAACATGGATATGAATGATTAAGCCTTCAGTCTGGCTGAAGACTCTGATCGTTTATGTGGAAAACTAGTGAGGAGAGAAATTTCACATTTTTTTCCAAACAAGTTTTTTATTACAAATCCAAAGAAACCAAAGAACATTGATATTCGTCGAACATTCTCTTGTGAAAATTAAGTGCATTGTAGAGGCTAACAATCGAAGGCTTGTCCCAGAGAAGTTGTGGTGATTTCATTTTTCCATGCAAACTTTTTTTTCGTGAAAGTTGGGTGATGCAAAGGGCCGAATGATAGAGAAAAAAAAGGTAGTTTTTCTTCTTCTTTCAGTGCCAGCTTGTAACTCGCCTTTAGTGTACTATTTCTTTGGATAGTGGAATCATTCAGACTGAGCTAAGCGGTGGACATAGGAGAATCTCTCCGAACCACTTTAAATCTATGTCTCACCTTTTTTTTGTTTTCTTTATTTTTCTCTCTACCCCTGTACAGGAGCGCACAACCATTACTAATCTTCTTCGAATTCCTTGTGAATATTTTTACCGTTAGCACACTCTGAGTCTATCAATCAGTTCATCTCTTTCGTCTATATTTTCTTGTTAAACCAACATTTTAATCTGAATATACAAGCTGGAAAAGAATATCAAAGATGTAGGAATGAAAATGCTTTGTTCATAAATAAAATGTGAGAACTTGTGATACATTGAAATGTATTTTCAAAATGTAATTAAACAAAAAGACAATTTTCAATCAGATGCCAGATGTGCTGCTGGCATTGCTTCCTTCCAATCTTTAGGCACCATTGTGAGCTCGTGGGCCACCATTGCCGCCCCCCATGGCTCGAGTGCTAATGTTGACAGCTTTTGGCCAGAGCCCCACAGAGCTCCAGCTAATGAAGCCCACCGATTGGCACCTCCGCCTTCGCGACGATGATCTGCTCAAATTCATCGTGCCCCACTTGTAAGCAAATAGATTGTTTGATCTTCTTTCCATTTTCTTTTGATGGAATGACCATAAAATTGGTTTTCATACCTTTTGAGGTAGCATTTTGGAAGGGGGATTGTGATGCCCAACCTCAAGCCTTTGGTCACCACGACAACAGTTGCCATGGTTTAGTGGGATTCAATTCTGAAGGCGCTACCTCTTGATAGAGTCTTCAAACCATTGATGACTTTATATTTGATCGATAATACCGGGCCTGAGGAATCGAACTCATCTGTAAGATTGATTTTTGTTATACCTATTTCTGCATCCTTATTTATGTTATAACTGCTATAAAATCTTGAGCTGTTTGATGTTCACTATGAATTGATAAACATTACCTTGTGATGTCAATGTGCAATTAGGGAATAGTGGAGTAGTTATTGTTGTGAAGTCCTTTCTCGTTGGAGCAACTACAACTTTGTAAGATGGAGTTATAGATAATCTTTGGTAAAATGCTTTCCTATTCTTGAGCAAATGGTAAAGCAGAACATGTTATTGCTGGTAGACCAATCGCTTGATATCATCAGAGTCTTAATAACTAAAAGGAACCTTTGAAAAATCGATGTTTTCATTTTGTGGGGTTTTGGGGATCTTCGCGTTCAATTCTAGGTTCTTGTTCTAGAAACAATCGGCAGAAGAATGATATGATCATTTCAATCATTACTATAATGCCGTGTTCATAAGCAATGGATGAAGTATTTGTCCAATCAAATTTCAAAACAAAACTATCTTATGTCATTTCCTTACGAATCACAATGAAATTGTCTGAATATGTATATAAATATCTTAAATTTCATAATGTATTACACCTTAGAATGAACTATTTGGGGAATTCATTGAAATCACATAATGCGTTATTGTTTCAAAGAGCCGGACAGAGAAATATGATGATAATTTTAAACATTATAGTGATATTATGTTGGCAAGTAATAATTGACTTATTTGGACATAGAATTTCGAAATGAAATGTTTGAAATCATCTTAAATCTGTATGTTTAAAATTGCATAATGAAATTTATGAAATTTTCTTGAGTCATGTTCTTAGGACAAACATCTGTGGAATCATTGTATTCATTTGGTTTTCTTTCTGCATACTATTTAGGTCCGTGGAGAAGTTTCTAATCCGAATGTCAACATATTTGATACATATTTCTACTATGGATGTTGTTAGATTTGTTGAATCATGTAGAGAAGGCATGCATTGCCATTTTATTATTCGTACTTTTTGATGGCTTGAAGTAATTTTTTGTTCTCTTTTTTTTTTTTTGTTATTGCAACAATTACACCCCCGTATTTTATTAAAAGAAATGCTTTGTTTCAGTGCGGTTTTCAACCTCACAATTATTGTCTTAGTATTGAAAAGAGAAGTATATACTATGTTGTCAATATTTTTTTATTTGAAGATGATGCAGATTTATTTGTTTTCCTGAGTATTAGCATCGTTGTTGCTCATTCTTTTGTCTACTTTAAGCATAAATGAGAAGCGCCAGGCTTTTATTGGTTCAAGCTTATTTCATGTGAGCAAAACCTAATTTCTTTTGTTATATTTTTGGTGACTTTGTTGTTCTTTAAAAAAGATATATATATTTTATTAAATTTTGTAGGGCAAGTCATTATATTAGCTGTAACAAGTGATATTAAATAATTTTTTTTGAGGACTGATAGTGCTCCGTATGACAAAACACGTAAAGAGTGCTCAGTGGGTGTGCAGGCATTTTCAATGCTTATGTTGCAACTTCACTCTATACTAAAGCATTTGAGAGGTATAATGAAATTTAATTATAGCTTAATGCTCGAGTAATGCATTTTCCTTTGTAAAAGTCTAGCTAGCATGAGATAGAACAATTTTTTAAATTATAATATGCATGTGACGGGGATAGATGGTGTGAAATGAGAGATCAAAACGCATATGAACATAGATTTATGAGGCTTAACTCGGAATAAGATTGTGCCCTCGGTTGGGCTAGATCGATGATATTTCACTAGGAATAACACAATTAATTACGGATGAGGGGAGAATGGAGTTGATGTGTGAATGCAAAGATGTCTTAAAAACTATTCAAGCAACTCGCTAAAACCTTAAGTTAGGCAGAGTTTATATAATATCCATGATACGTAAGCTAATTACCCTTACAGGTCAATGGATGATGTCAACGTCAACACCATGTCGAGAATCAGGCGTTGAGGTTGAGTTGGGAGTAGAGGTGCGCATCTACCGGGTTTTGTCGAGCTCAGGTTGAATCACCTTGGGGTTCGATTCAAGAATCAAGTCAAGTTGTGTTGGGCCCAAATCAATGGTCGGGCTAATAGATTGTGTCTAAGCCCAATCTTGAATTAGGTGCGATCAGCCCAGAATATGTTAATTGTTATAGCTTTTAGTATTAGCTCAAATTTCTTGTTGTTGTATTACAACCATTTTATGATATAAAAGGTGTGTATTTTACGTAGTTTACATTATCTTCATTAATTGATGATATTAAATCTAATTTTTTTAAGAAATTTTCAATCACTAACAGGATAGGAGCTTATCGTCATTGTTTCTGAAGACCTAGGAATTTTATTTATACAAATATAATATATACCTGTAAATTATCATGTAAAATCTAATAATACAACTATTGTGTAAATAGCAATTTATTAAAAGTATATCTAAATATTTTAGTTAAGATAGATCTAAGTAAAACGGATAAATGAACATAAAAATATGATGTAGATTATAATTTACAAAAATAGTACATTAATGAAAATATTTTTTATGTCTGCGTTGGGTCGAAGCAGGTTGATTTGGGCTAATGTTGTTATGTCAAAGCTCAATTCAAAACTTAGTCGAGTCGGGTTGAGTCAATAGAAAATTAGCCTTTTCCGATTGAGTCGGGTTAGGTTGGGTGTTTCCCTGAGCCAATGCCCATCTCTAAGCAGGAGGCATCAAGCCTTGTTCAGAAATCGCTTTGTTGACATATCAAGCATTGACTATGGGTCGATGATCTCGAAGTATTAATTGAGTGTGTCAGGCATCGACACATCTGAGGTTCGATTGCTCGATTTGAGATTAGGACTCGACTTAGAATAAGGCATCATTGGGATACTAACGTTGGGACTCGACTGGCATCAAGGTCTGCCTAATGAGTCAAGTTTGCAACTTGAACTCAGGTAGACGAACATGAGAGAGTTGATGTTCGAGCTTGAGCTAAATAGTGAATAAGGATTCAAGTAAACTCAACAAAATCTCTGCCTTGAATTGAATCCTTTTTTAGTAACTTGTGACTCATATTCAAGTAAACTTCTCTACTGAGTTAGGAGAACACCCGACCAATAAATATATAAAATATAAACATAAAAGATTATGTAACTAAAAAAAAAAAAAACTTTGTTCAGTGAATGAATATATTATTGTTCACTACCAAAGAATTTAGAATCACTGAATAAAATCATTGTAATTTTTTGAAATAATATTAACTGATCAGTGCATTTATAAAGTGATATTAAAATCATTTTAGATAAAAATTTCTTAGTATTGGCCAATATAAAAATACATTATGTTGCATGACTAAAATGATAAGATTGATTAATGTTCATATCACTTACTCCTATGTACATGCATGTTCTCCAAGTAAATAAGAATTAGTTATTGACCTATATTTTCTTATTCAATTTCAAACTTTTAATTAGTTTTAAAATTATATTAATATATATTAGTTAAAAGTAAATAGCATTTTAGTCTTTCTTATTTACCTTTTATCTCTAAATTAGATATGACAATTTGCAGCCGTACTCGATTAGATCGTCCTGATCTACCCTAATGGGATGGGTATGGGTATGTAAATTTTATCTGTGACCCGCGACCCGTCCCGTCCCATACTTGACTCGATGCAACTCAAAAATTTTAAAAATTTGATACGCAAATGATGCATTTCATGAAAATTGATTTATTTTATTTTTTATAGTAGCCTTAGTTTATTTTTATAAGTATTTATATTTCGAGTTGTAATAGTTATTTTTTAGTTTTATAATTATTTAAAAAAACATTTGTTCTTTTTAAGAATGAGAAAAATTACTTGTAGATGTTCAAAATTAAAATATTGTTAGATTTTTATATAAACTTTAAATTTATTATACAATTAAAATTTTATTTTGACTTAGTTTTTCATGAAATTAATATATAAAATTTTGTAGTGTTTTAATTTACGTACATGATGTTATCTTTTAATATTAAATAACTTTTATTGTCTTATATGAACAAACTTATGGTTAAATCACAAAGCAAGGGTGGGTCGGGTCGGCTAACCCACCCTACAGAGAAGAAACGGGGCGGGTACGGGTTTATGAAGACTAAAATCCGGGCAGGTCGGGGTGGGGCGGGGTGAAAACGGGCATGAGACGGGTATGGTTAATGAATAATATATAGTGGAGTAAGTATAGCATTCATAAACTCAACTTAAATCTGCCCTGTTGTCATTCCTAGTCTATATAATTTTTTTAATTTTTAAATTAAATAAATTGATTCATCATTATAAGTAAAAGTGTAAATAGTTTTTTTTTGTAACAGACATTTTATAGCAAAAAATTTATGAAAATCGTTTACTTTGCAGTAGCATTCGGTGTGAAGCTATCGTCATCAAATAACCGTTACTACTAAAAAAATTTATGAAATTTATCATTTTTTTATTTTTAAAGTAACATTTGTCACCAAAAATAGAATCATTTGCACATTTACTTAAGTTGATGAATCAATTCGTTTAATTTGAAAATTAAGAGACTCATAGTATACAGGAAACCATAAAGAAGTACCTTAATATCGACTTCTTCCAATTTAAAAAGTGCGTACACTCATGTAGTTGAAAGACTATCATAATTTTTTCAAATTAAATTATCGTATAAAAAGTTTTGCATTTATTTTCATTATTTTTCAGTTAAAATCTCCTCTTCATGTGTCTAACTATTGATGAAAATACACGTACGTCAACAAAATTTGTAAATATGTTCATATTTGGAAGATAATATTCATTGAAAAATACTTATGGGGCCACTAAATTAATTTTCCTATTTTTAAGACGTAACGCATTTTTTTAATTCACTAAGTCTTAATTAAAAAACCGTTTTCTCCATTTTTTAAGGTTAAAAAATTCTTTTGATGTATTATTTTGATTTTTTTAAACTATGTCTCAGATAATAAATAAAAAATAAATATTAAAACAAAGTATCTTCAACATTACATGATGAAAAAAAAATCTAATTATATAATTATATATGTTTATATAATTTACGTCCAAAAAATTTAAAGATTTGAGTTTATTTTATTCTTATCATATGATTTATTGGCTTTATTTTATATTTCGTGAAAAAAAATTCTAGATTAATTACCCTTATTATTATTATTATTAAATAAGCATATAAATGAAAATATATTAAGTCTCCATTTCTAACTTTTGATATTATTTATGTTCTAAAAATGCAATCTAATTCAGTTTTAGTTTTTATTTACTAAAATTAGAACATTCAATTTCTTTTTTTAAATGTGTGAAATTAGAATTCATGATTTTCATCAAATTATTTTTGAAGAGTAATGCACCTTATTGATTATAGTTTTGTATTAATAAATATGACATTTTTTTATTTTTGATATAACCAAAATATTCTATTTTTTATTATTCATTTTCTAGGCCTTAATTTAATAAAAAAAATTTATATTTGCATCACTGTATGTCATAAAAAGAAAATAAAGAAAAGAAAATATTAGAGACATTTAATTAATTGCTAAGTTAAAACTTTATTATTATTGATTTATAAGAAATAAAATGGGTGAAAGAACTTTATATAATTTTTTTTTTAAGGAACCATGCATGCATGTTTATGTGAGGAGAATATTTCATGAAATCAACATATTATTTATTTATTTTTATAACCAGCGACCATTAAAATTATTATTTTAATCAAATTTCCTCCTTTCACTATGATTTCTTGGGCAATAATGACACATGTTAAGATTTAATTAAAATATTTAATATATCAAATTATAAATAAAAAGTTTATACATTATATTTTTAGTTCTAAATTATTGAGTTCAATGACTTAGTTAAATATACAAAAGCCACTAGTGCAAAGATGCTGTTAATTTGATCCTAAAATTATTTTAATCATATACTTAATTAAAATAGTACTTAATTAAATAATAATAATAAATAAATTTTTATTCCACTTACACAAATTATAATATAAACAAAATTTTATTTTATTTTACATGTTCAATTATTTTTAATAAAATTATTAATTTTATTTCATATTTTTTTATTGATCCACAAGTAATTCCACTACATTATAATATAAATCTATCTCTAAAATTTACAATTATTACATTATATCTTAAATAAATATAAGACCTTAAACACAAATAATTTAAAATAATTTACTAGATGTTACAATTCTCTCCTTCTTAAAAAATTTCGCTCTAAATTTTTTTAGATTATATTAAAACTCTCATCTAATTTTCGTCTTCTATTCACACTCACTCTAAAGGTTCTCAACCTGCTTTAATACCACTTATAACAACTTTGAATTTTACCTCAGCTGTTATGCAATTTTTTTTATTGGTCCATAAGTAATTTTACTATATCAAATACAAATATATCTTCGACTTACAATTATTACGTTATACTAAAATAAAATTTGGGATGTTATAAATTCAAAATTTTAATAAATAATTTAGATAAAAAATAATATTCAAATGATCTATTAATTTGAAAAAATAAACTCTATTAATTGTAGAACTAATTCAATTAATTTAAAAATTATAGGTACTTAGTTACAAATAAGTATAAATTAGAGTGCCCTATTTTGTATTAAAAAAAGAAAAAGAAACTTTTAAAGCTCTGAGAATTCCAATGACAAATTTGTTCCTTCTCAGCTGCATCCCCACAAGCAGCAGCAGCACAAATTAGAAAAAAAAAAAAAAACCTTTTAAAGATAAATGTCATATAAGTCCTCAAATTAGAAGATAATATTAAACTAGTTAATTATTTTCATAAATTATTATTTAAACCCTTAAAATTAGAGTAATATTTCATTAAAAAAAATTTTTATCAAATTTACCATCAAATATCAATATAAAGACAATTTTATTCTCTCCATCTCACTTAAAAGTATTTTAGTAATTTTAAAGTATTTTAATAATGCGTTTTAAAAATTATTTATGTGATATTTAATTAATTTTTAATTAGCCAACAAAACTTCAGGCTTTTTGCTGCTAATCCCAGCCCAAATCATCAGACATGCAATAAAGCATGCGCTAATCGTCTTTAAAAGTAGTGCAGGAAGAAAACAGAAGCAATGAGATTCTGCAAAAAATAATTTCGAGGCAGCAAAAATCTGTATGTAAATTTTAATTTAAAATAAGTGTTTAAAATTAAAGAAGAGAACACAATTCCAATATTATTTATCAAATATATTTTTAATAAAAAATATTATAAGAACTATATATATATATATGTAACAAAATATTTATTTCTATAACATGAATAAGGAATTTATATAATAATATGAACTGCACTTCAATACAAACAAGACATTTTTATAGATGCTATATATATTAACATGAAGTTGCATGAATTTATGATTAAATACCAAAAACAACAATGTGAATAAATCCTAGATTGCCCAAAAAAATCATCTATGATAAAAAAAAAAGGAAACAAAATGCTTAACATGAAATACAGAAAGAAATGAATTTCATTGATTTTTGGTTGTAGCTGGGAATAAAACAGTATATATATAGTATAATAATAAAATGATCCAAAACAAACAAAATGGAGAGATGAATTTTCTTCATTATCTCGTTAAAGAAGAAGAAGAAGAATCAGTGAACTCCAACACTGATGGAACGAGAATTTGATCCATCTGCAGCATTTCAATAATACAAAGAAGAAGAAGAAGAAGAAGAAGAAGAAGAAGAAGAAGAAGAAGAAGAAGAAGAAGAGGAGGAAGAAGAAGCCCCACAGCAAACAAAAATATTAGAAGAAGAAGAAAAGGAATCAAAAGCAAAGAAAATCTTACCCACCACGTCATTTGAGAAATAAAAAAATTTTCAGGTTTGATGAAGCATGAAATAAAATACCAGTAATTTAACCCATAAAAGAAGTACTCCTGCGAGCTCAAAGAAAGAACGAAGATGCATGGAAGCCAAATCTATGTTATGATATATAGGAAGAAGATGAGAATCAGTGGAGCTCTTAAAACACTGATGAAAAGAAAATTTAAAAAGAAGATGCAGACCAAAAATAAACATGAATATTAGAAGGAGAAGGAAAAGGAGAAGAAAAGAAATCAAAGATAAGAGAAAAACGCTCCCATCACATCATTTGAGAAACAAAAAAATTTCAGCTTTGATGAAGCAGAAAATAGAACACAGGTAATTCAACTCATAGAAGAAGGAACCGCATCACAGATCCGGGCCTTGTTGAGGCTGCTGCGGTGGCGGCTGCTCCGGCGGCGGCTGAAGCTGAGGTTTCTGAACGGAATGCTTGTTGTTGTGCATCCAAACCTTGAAGACTTGCCGGCTAACACCAACGTCGGAGCAGAATCTCTCCATCTCGGCCTCATCCTGCCGCTGAATCCTCCACCTGATTCTCTCAGCAAACTCGAGCATCCGCATCTTCTGCTCCGCTGTAAATTTAGTCCTGAACCGCTTTTTCGCAAGGGGTCGATGGCCGCTTCCGGCTCCGGCGACCGCCGCCACACGGCCGAGCTCTTCGCTCGACGACTCTGTCGTCGTCCCCCCGCCGCTCTGGCCGAAGGCCACCATTGCCGCCGAAGGGCTCGCCGGGAAACAATGGGTTTGCTTCAGCTGGTTCGGCAGGTGGGGGGGAGGGAGAAGAAGAGGGATTCTACCGGGGTTGACCCCCCCGCCGCCTCCGGCGAAGTTGCTGCCGTTGTGGTGGCGGTGGGTGTAGAGGATTTGGTCGCCGTCGCCTTCTCGGCGGTGAAAGCTCCGGTGGCAGCCGCAGGCGGCGCACTTCATCGGGTCTGCCGCGCCGGGCATGAACTCGCCGCAGCCGTCGAGGACATGCCCCCCGAGGCTCGCCGCGTGGTTCCTCTGACAATCCCGGTACCTCGCCGACGCCTGCTCTCCGCCGCGACCCCCTCCACCGCCGGCGCCCGGCTCGCCATTCCGAGCTCCTCCCGCTGCAAGAAGAGAGGAAGAAGAGGGCAGCTGGGGCTTGGAGAACGCCGACTCCCGAATGGGATGAGGGGTGAAGCTCGAGGTCCTCTCGTCGTCTTCCTCGTTCATCTCCCTCCTAAAATCCATGCTCTGACCGATCCAGCTAGAAGAAATCTCCGCATCCCTCAACTTTTATACGGCGATTTCTAGCTTTTGCGAGCATGAATTGATGAACCAATATCATTGATTCGCACGAGGACGAAGAAGAGAGCAGAGGGCATGAAAACAGGAAGAAGAAAGACCAAAGAGGGAGCTTTAATGGCGGTTTCCGGCTTCTCCGGCCATGAACTCGGAGACCCTTTACCCCTAATTCAGATTGCTTGAAGGATCAGACTTAAGACAGACACTCACATGATGGGAGAGAGTAAAAAGAAGAGGAAGATGAGAAAGAGGAGAAGACTTGACATGGAAGTGCAGCACTAAAGGAAGCACATAGGAGTGAGTGCATTGAGTTCTGGTTTCCTACCAGCCATCTAAAGTTAGGGGAAAGAGAGAAGAAAGCTTGGATTAGACCTAAGAGGAAGATGAGAAGATGGCAGACAGAGAGAGAGAGAGAGAGAGAGAGAGAGAGAGAGAGCGAGAGCGCCTACAGGGTCATGTTTCACCTCTCCCACGCCCTGCAGAGCGGGGCCCTGGTAATTATTGCCCTGCTGGGCTGCTATTCACCATCCTTTCAGTGGTGTGGCCTCTAGTGGGTGTGCTGTTGGGTGACAATTCTGGTGCGCCTAAGATCCATTATCTTTCAAATGATTCATAATTATATGCTGATCTTCTTAAGTTTACTAATTTTGTCAATTATCCAAAGCACACATATTAATGGTATATGCTTAACTTGAGTATTAAAAATATTAGGTAAATTACACCTAGGTCTCCGAATTTAATGCTTAATAACATACAAGTCAAAATTTTTAAAATTATAACATCGAGGTCTCTGAGTTTTAATAAATATCAAATAGGTCCTTTTTATTTTTTTATTATTTAAATTTTTTAAAATTACTATTATACCCCTCATTCTCTCTTAAAATGTGAGATAGAGGGGAAGGGTATAATAATAAATTTTAAAAATTTAGATATATTTTATAATTTATTAAAATTCACGGATACCGATGTTATAATATAGACCTGTATATTATTAAACTTTAAACTCAAAAATCTAAGTGTAATTTATATAAAATAGTAATATTTTATCTTCTTGGCTGACAGAGGGAGCATGGTGATCAAGTGCATAGTAAAATCGAATCATGCTTGACCAGTCCAACCACAAACTATCGTATCATTCAATCTGATTCAATATCAAAATCAAGTTATAATAAAATAATTTTTTATCATGATATTTCAAATTTTATAAGGACTATAAATCCTATAATAAATAAGCTTGTATTTATATACTTTATACATTATTTTGATAGATATATTAATCTTATGATTTTTTTTTTAAAAATAGTGATTTAACAACTCAATTTGTTCGATGAATAATGTGATCGATCTAACGTGACTCAAAAAATATACTTGTTCTTAATCCTGTATGATATTTACAGCATTGGATTAGAATTATCAGGCTTTAGTAAAGATTATTTTGGCCATACCTTTAAAATTTAAATTTTATTTTATGATGTGAGAGAGATTAAAAAAATTAATTGAAGAATATATTAAATATAAAATGTAAAAATAATATTTATGTTAAAAATAATATATAATGTAAGTTAAGTGAATTTTTTATATTAAATTTATGTAGGATTGGATGAAAAATAATTTTTTGTTACTATTATTAGTTTAGTAAAGTTATTATTTTGATATAAAGTGTGGTCAATATAATGTAAAGATTAAATAATTATTTTTTTTTAAAAGAAAAACATTACATAGCAAAAGAAATTATCTATTAAAAAAAAATCTTTCCAAAAAAGGAAATCTAAATTTTTTTATTCAATGATTTTATTCACTGAATGAGAATATTGCCCATTGAATAATACATTTATTCAATATTTTGATCATATTTAGGCTATGGAATATCTCTTTTCATCTTCGTCAATTGCAAATTTATTAATATATTAATTTTAAAATTACAATTATTACGTATAAGTTACTCTAAAAATTCTTATTTACACGAATACCATTTCAAACTTTTTTTTTACATGTTCTAATTCAAAATTTTCGAATTTAGATATATGTTATATGAAAGTTTTCTATGTAGATATTAAGGACTTAAACTCTCCTATTTACGCACATTTCATTAAAAATAAATCCAAAGTTAATTATTTAGGTTATATTAGATCAATTCGATGAATTTTATGTAAATATTTAACTTCAGATTGTTAATATGTAAATAAAAGTTTTTGAAAGGCATGTATGTAAAGAGAAATGTTTGGTGAGTGTAAATAGTAAAATTTGAGGTGCACGTATATAAATTTTCTTTAAAACTTTAATTTTCAAATTTCTCTATCTTAATTTTCAAATGAGAATAAAAATTTTGAGATATTTAAATGTAAAAAAAAAGTTAAATTGTAAAAGTTGTTTTAGTGTAATTAGTGTTATTTGAAATTATATACAATTTTTCATATAAAAATATCATTATTAAAATTTATAATATTATATCACAAACATTTTTTTAATATTACAAATTTTTAATATGACATCACATAGATTTTTTTTTTAAAAAAATTTGTACTATGATTTTTTGTAAAAAAATATATATATGATGAATATAACTTTTTAATATTTTTTTACTACACATTATATATATATATATATATATATAACTCATCTTTAAATATAAAAATTAGAATAATAATTTAGCTCAATTAAATTTAAAAATTAAATATATTTCCAATTATAAAAATTTATGCTATATGAATCTTACGGAAAGTGAATTTCTTTTTTATCTCTTGCTTTCATTATTTATCATTTTAAATATAGTTAAATATTCAAATATCACGTTGCATGTTTATCATAAATAAAGATTCTCTTGCCAACTAGATACAATATTTTATTTTTTGTAAGAGGATAAGTATCTAATTGTATATTATTAAAATGTATATATTTGAAAAATTGGAGAGTCAATCTCTAGCCTATCCATTAAATTTTTTTCATAATTTTTTTCATTATAAATATATTTCATTCCTACACATTTCATTTTGTTGATGCACATAACTTTATTCACTTTAATAAACGTCTCACTCACATAAACTATAGTTTATAAAAAAGAAAATAATATATATATATATATATATATGATATAAAATAATAAAAAATCGACCAAATGATAATTCTAAAATTTATGTTCCTATAATTATAAGTTGTTCTTTAGTATAAAGGTAATAAAGCAAATTCTAATGTGTTAAATAGATAGCTTATTTGCTCGTTTGGTTTGATTTTTTTTCTGCTCAACTCAAATTTTAATTATAAAAATTAAATTTATTACACATCTAATATGAATATAAATATTAAAATTATTATTATTTTATATTTTACATAACTTTTAATGTTAAAATAATTTATTTTTTTATTAAATTTATAGGATAAAATAAATTTTTTTTTTATTCAAAATTTGACCCTAGAATCAAACGAGGCCTAAGAGTCATCTTCACTTCCAAGTGAATAAAACACAATTTTCTTACATTTCTCTTTAAATTAACCTTACCTTTCACGTCTCTTGTTACAAATCGATGAGAGTATCTCTTACCTTTTCTAACTCGTCCCATTTAGGGGTCATCTTCACTTCTAAATTAACAATTAAAAATATAAAAAATAAGTAAAGACATAGGGTACGTAATTGCAAAAATAAAACGTCGACCGCCCATTTCTTAAGACAACTTAGAGAGGAATAAAAGTAGCGCTTTATATTGTCATCTTGAGTTTCATAAAACTTATTTTTGTTATGCAGAAATATTATCAAGATGCCAAGAACTCTTCTCAAATGAGGGTAATGACAAGTTATGATTTGTCAATAATCTTCGATCAAAGTAGTTAAAAGAGCCAAAAGGCAAAACACGAAAAAATAAAAAAAAGCTAGCCAAAATTGCAAACTTAGGTCGACTAACTTTTTAACCCTTTGTTAGGATGTCATGAGTGACATTTATTGATTATTAAATCATACATAGTCAAAAGTTAATTATATACTAAATTCTACCCAAAATAAACTCAAAAGATGAAAAATCTTGAGTGCGCACATTACTCCATTAGTGTTATCTTTATTTCTTGTATTGATATTACTATAATACTTTAGCAATATTATACATCATCTTTCTATGTCTTCATTTTTATATGAATTAATGGAGATCTAAGTTTTTATTAAAACCCTTCAAGCATAAACATAACAACGTAACATTCATTAGCCCTTCAAGCGTAAAACTAAAACCAATCTATTGCTTAACTAATAACTATAACATAGTTAAAATTTTGGAAAATTTACATACAGAACGTTGAATTCATCACAAATTACGCATTTTACCATCTTTTAGTAAATATTACATATATCACACTCTTTTTACATTTCTAGTATTACAATAGAAATATAAAACCCATAAGCAGAGTGTGATATGTGTAATATTTACTAAAAGATGGTGAAATATGTAATTTGTGATGAATTTAGTGTTCTGTATGTAAATCCCTCTAAATTTTTTTTAAGTGCACTCAAAATAGTGGTATTTGATTTGTATTTTTTTTATTTGTGCCAATTGGAATGTTTGATATAAAAATAAATTCTAGTTCTTACTTCTTTATTAATCAACACATTTTACATTTATGAAAGTCTCCTTTTCCACCAAACACCATAAAAAATGCCAGTCCTTTGACTTGGTGGAAGCCACTATGGCAATTGAGGGGAATCATTCAACATTACATTTTTACCCCTTTCTTTCCACTAATTTCCATTGAAATCATCTCTATTAGAGCAGTCCATTCTATTTAGAACTCGAAACATGCCCACATTTTATTCAATTTGAACTCTACTTAATTTCAACTCGACTCATATTAAACCTAATATCTATATTTTGATATAAACTTATATATATGCACACACACGAGTAACAAGTAAATTATAGAGAAAATTTACATCTTTTGGTATACTGCGCATTCAAAAATTTAAATTCACTTATTACACTTTCAAATATACATCTTATAAGGTGCAATTTGTCAAAATATGAGGGAACAACGGGTTAATTTATTTTTTTAGGGTGAATGGTGCCACAACTTGTAAATATTTACATATATACATATTGTCGAGTATACGTTGAAGAAGCTAATATTTAAAAATACTATTTGTGTAATATATAATGTTTATTAATTGAATTTATAAAATTAAAAATAAAATAAAATAAAATTTAACTCAATATTTAATTATAATTAAAACAATTACAATCAAACTAAAGCAAATAGTGCTGAGAATTGAAAATTTTGAATTCTAGTTAAAGGCTAATTTATTCGAGCTCAACTAGAATATCTATCATAAGTTTAAAAGATAATGAAATTATTAAATTTATGAAATTAAATTTTAGAAAAATTTATATCTATTATTTCAAAAACTTTATTATTTTTAAACAATAATTTTAAAATTTATTATTTTCAGTCAATACCTTTAATTTATGATAAATTTATAGGTAGTACTTTATTTTTTAAGTTAGATAAGAGAGCTACATAAAAATAATAAATTTTGGGTATCGTTTAAAAAGTAATAAATTTTGGAGGTTAGAGATGTAAATATCTTAAATTTTATTTAATATGATAATAAATTTTGTTTTATTATGAAATTAATTATATCTACTATTCCACGTGTGCTACCACAAGTTCCCAGCAATTACATAACAATCACATCGCTTAATTAATAAATAATAAGATAATATCATAATATAAATAATATGATTAATTAAAATGATTATCACTAATATCCTCCAACTGCTCCGTTAATCCCACTAATTACAAATTAATTATAATTAATCCGATGGGCCACGTGGATATCCCCACACTCAGGACACGTGGCAGGTTCGGAGGCGTTGTCGGTACGGGACGGAATATCTTATCTCCGACGTTATATTAAGGATAATTACATTTCGATTCCTCTTCACAAACAGTTTTACATTTTCAATTAAAAAATCATTTTCATAAAATGAAGAACACTTTAACTATAAATAATTATAAATTTTTACTATCAAAAATAAAATATTACCTATATCACATTAAAAAATTACAAAAAAATTATGTATTAAAATTTTAATATATTTTCATATAATTAATCCTATTGTATATAATTAATAAGTTTATAATATAAATTTTTATTTTACTAAATTGAGTTTATAGTAAATTTTATGTATAGTTAATTAACAAAATAAATAGTATCTAAAGTATAATATTAAAATTTAAAATTTAAGCTTTAAGTCTAGTTTTTAGTATTAAAATAATTTAGAGTATAAAATTTAATATTTTAGATTATAAGTTATGTTTTTCAAACTAAGAATTTAAAATACAAATGAAAATAAAATAAAATATATAATTTTATAAAATTTTAATGTGATATATATAATATATTTATTTTTAATAATAAAATATATAATTTTTTATAATTAAGATATTCGAATGTATTCTTTTATATTGTGATTCTTCTCAATTAATTTACATTTTACCATAAATCTTAGTGTTCATAATTATTTAATTAATTGTGATCTTTACAAACTTTTTTCTCACTTCTCTCCATTTTTTTAATGCAAAAGTAGATCTCAAAAAACAATAAACACATAATCCTTTACCTAAAAACTCTGAAATATACAAAAAATTACAATGTACATGTCGAAGAATTTATTTTATATTATTTTATTTATAAGAAAGAAAAAAATTACAACAGAAGATATAAAGAGTATTGTGTTTAAAAAATATGGTAAGAAAAAAAGACTTTGCAGAGATTGATTTTTATGTAATTTTGATTGGAATCGAATAGTTTTAAAAGGCATTAAAGAGTTTTCTAATGAGATATTTAGAAAATATTATACCAGTCTGTTCGAGGCACGACTTAATCTGATGTTCAACTTGCTAATTCAGTGACATTATTTGAATCGCTTGCTCAGTGATAATTCGAGTCCTTGTCTTCAATGCTAAAGTTTCCCTGACTATTGACTTGACGTCTCTTTTTGGCTGTCCTGTAAACGATTGTGATCATTCTTACTTTAATTTATTCTGATATAATGATAAATATTTTGAATCAACTTAATAAATCGTTGACATTCAACTAGCAAACACAGACAAGAACATGATTAGACGATAGTCTACATCGTTTTCCTCGTTAGCGATAGATCTACATCTCAGCTATGGAAGGACTGTTGGGCTTTTGGTTTGGGGTTGGTCCTCATTGATCTAAGTGTAATTTACTTTGATAGTAATTGAATCATTAATGTAAGGGAGGAGTTGAGGCTAATTGATTAAAGTTCAGCCAAAATTATATATTAAATTAGTATGATGACCACTTTATAAGTGCCATATTTATGTTTGTAATATTTTATATACAACAAGGCTTTGGGAGACTCCACGTAGGGCAATTAAGAGGTCACCAAACCAATATTTTATTTTATTTTTTGGGGATAATGATTGTGCAAAACTTTTAAATTTACAAAAATGATTAGTGATAAGATTAGAACTTTTGGCTTGTAGTTTTCATTAGTCATTCACAATAAAATTTGAAGCCTAACATCATTTTCAAGATAAAATATCATGAGATAAGGTCTACATTTCTAAAGTTTTTATTCACATCATTGAATATGTATCGGTGACGGAGCATTTAGTCTAACAAGTTTGTTACGACGGCAAGAGCAAAAATAGAATCAAACTAAAAGAGAACAATCAAAAATAGTTCTACATTTACCTTAGCCCAATGCATTGTACTTGTCAAAGAGAGTCACAGAAAAAGACTAAAGAATAATTTACGAGAACGAGAAGATTTGTCTCAAACAAAATGACTAGCATGTAGTATATAGATGTGTGGTCAGATTTTGTGTTACACGATGTCTCTATTTAGGAGAAAAGATTCCTTATTTATGGCTGAAGTCAATACTAGGCTCGCAAGAGATTGCTACTATAACAGCTAATTGCCGGTAAGTGTTCATCCGAGGCATGACTGGGTGGTGCTTGGGTGAATATTACATTTCATGTAATTATCTTGAGAAAATAACAAATATGTTGCAGGCTATATCCCTGAAGGTAAACAGGAGTTGTCACGATAATGACTAGCTATAAAAAGGGTATTATATTGAGTTAGATTTGATGCCTAAATCTAATCATATACATGTTTGGTGCAATATAATTTTTTGTGACTTGTTTAGAGAATGTAATGATCAATGACGGGCTTTTTGAAGTAAAAATAGTTAGAATTCTAGGACAATCCTCAATATTCTAAAGTGTTTCTTCTTGTTCTGGACATCTATCCTCATTCTCGACTGTCAGCCCATGTTATGGACTACTCGTCCTCATTTTGAGCTGCATATCCTCACTTTATACTACTTATTCTCATTATCAGCTCTATTTTCTTACTCTTGATTACTTGTCTTTATTCTAGACTACCATCCAATGGCAGGTAAACAATAACTTCAGGCTCAATCACTGTCATTTCCTTGAGAGATTGCTCAACATTAGTTGTGTGCTCGCCCTTAGTTGAAATCTAGTCTTGGACTCAACTATGTCCTCACGAAGTGCACTACACAATTATTTCATCCTCAATTGCATGACTTTCACTTAGATATTCCACTTTCGCTTTCTAGCTTGGTGGCTACCATATTGCCCAAATTCTTGTGTCTACGTTAAAATGAAAAAAGGAATGCAGAATCATTCCAATTGTACTTATCTTACAGGCCTCTAATATATGTAACTCATCAACTTTAAAGGAAATAATCGAGTCTTGGGCTATAAGATTTATGCTTTCATTTTATTGGTAGTGAAGCGTTTTTAAGTGTTTTTTGTTTCTATTACATTTGTCATACTGCCCCACTTTTTATGACTTCGCGATCTCTCTATATTAAGATAGAGTTCTAAGCATGTCTTAGTCAAGTCAATATAATAGATGAAGACATACTTCAATAGAAGAATCACATGATATAAATACTATTAAATAAGAGGTAATTTAATTTGGGTAAGGTAAACCTCCTGTGATGATTTGGGGCTGAAGAAAGTAAAGAGTGATTGCTAGGATGATATTCATATGAGTGAATTGGAATCACCTAGACAAAGAATAGCTCCTAACAAGGTTAAGGTAGAGAAGCAAAGAATGAATCATCCAATATCGAAAAAAATAAGAATTTCTTAGTTGTGTAAATAAATAATGTGATTTCAAATAGTAGAGAAGTTTTTTGGGACAAAATCATAAGGATAGTGATAAGAAACTTTGCAATTTAGTGTGTTTGAGTTAGAGTAGTGCTGAGATGAATAATTTTTTGAGAAATATTTAAGTCACGTAACTTTTTAAAGCCAAGACAAACAATACCTCTATATTTAATTCACAGAATAATATAATATAATATCAGAGTTGACTTCTCTGCAGTATGATGTGGTTCAAGGACCAACTAAGTAAAAGTTAGTAGACTTGTGATAACTTGAAACCGAAAAGGGCAGAGAGTGATCATCTGAGAGATATTCATATGAGTGAATCAGAATCACCTGTACAAGAAATAGCTCGTGGCAGACTTTTAAGTAGAGGGACATAGAAATGAATCATCTTACATTAAAAAAAAAGGAAAGTCTTGAGGTATAACATGATCTCAAATAGTAGAGGTATTTATTTTAACTTGGATTGAAATAGTACTGAGATAGGTGACCTCTTATAAGTGCTCAAGTCAGGCATATAGTTCTTTAAAGCTAAAGTGAACAATATATTTATATTTAAGTCACAAGATGTTAACCACCAATTTTATTTAAGTCTACAAAAATAAAAGCTCTCTCTCATCAAGGTCCCTCCTACTAAAATTTACTCTCACATATGTTCTATTTTAGAAAATTAAAAACACAAATTTAAGCACTAAAACAATACGTTTAAGCATGCTCAATTGCAACTATAGCTTATCTACAATAGTAGTTTTCAATGCTTAAATATGATTTTAAAAATTTAAAAATAGCAGTTTAACAGTCAAACCTAACAAAATCTATCAAAAAAACCCATACAAAAAAGAGGGACCCAAACAGCACATGTTCGTTTTGTGGACCTGCATAGATTCAAAGAGTCCACTTGAGAGCCGAGATGAAATTAGTTCATAATTAATTCCACTTTTTTTTATATATTTTGAGTTTGAATCTCAATAAGACTTGTCATAGCCATAGAAATTTAATACTATTTGACAAAGTAGATACATTGCATCCTTTATGTTCAAGTAATGACCACCACAAAGTTGAAATCACCATTTCAAGGCCTTTCACAAGGTTGGGACCAATTAGCTGCCCATCACTGTCTCCTCTCATGTGAGCAACCTCAAAGCCATCTATTTTCATGAGAAAACATAAAAAATTTAAAATAAGGAAAAAAAGAAATTAAATTAAAAACAACCACACTCCTCATTACTTGACACAATAGGACATCATAAAGTGAAAAATAAAAAATAATAAAATAAAAAAATATATATATTATAAAATAAAAGGACAAGAGCTAAGAAGGTCCCATGGATGATGCTTTGAATTGTCCTCAATCATGCTCATGTGATTTTTAAGTGAATGAAGCCCACATTCATTTAAATAAGAAAGGAAAGTACAACCTCATATCCTTGTTAATTAAAACCAAGGTTTAGTATCCAATGCTTTAATTCTTATGTACTTGAGAATCCAATGTCAATTATCTTATTAATTTGGGCATTAATTAAACAATTAACTAGAGGGACATTCTTTCCTATGATCACAACATGTGAAACATAATAATGCAATGCACACTTTGCTAATTATTTTTTTCTCTAAATTAAATATATATAATTTAATCTAAAATTAAATAAAATAATCTTATATCAAGCACTATTTTATCTACTTATTTACAATATGATAATCAATTATTAATTACATTAAAAGCATTATTAATTTATTTTTTTAAATAATTACTTACAACACACTAAAATTTTAAAAAACTATAGAATATCTCATAATTTTATCATTCCAATTTTATCGAATATATAATGCATGCACATTTTGCTAATTATTTTTTCTCTAAAATATATAATTTAATCTAAAATTAATAAAATAATCTTACATCAAGCACTATTTGTCTACTTATGTTTACATATGATATATCCATGTTAATTACATTAAAAGCATTATTAATTTATTTTTTAAATAATTACATACAACACACTTAAAATTTTAAAAAAACTATATATTTTATATGAGATTTTTGAAAAACAATTATAAAATAAATTAATGATGTAGTCTCATAATTTTATCATCAATTTATTCGAATATCTCGGAGGTAACATATGAACTTAATAATGCATGCACATTTTGCTAATTATTTTTCTCTAAAATATATAATTTAATCTAAATAAATTAAATAATATCTTACATCAAGCACTATTTTGTCTACTTATGTTACATGATATATCCATTGTTAATTACATTAAAAGCATTATTTAATTTATTTTTTTAAATAATTACTTACAAACACACTAAAATTTTTAAAAAAACTTATATATTTTATATGAGATTTTTGAAAAAAAATTATTAAAATAAATTAATGATGATAGTTCTCATATATTTATCATTCCAATTCTATCGCAATATCTCGGAGGTAACATAATGAACTTAATAATATGCATGCACATTTTGCTAATTATTTTTTCTCTAAAATATATAATTTAATCTAAAATTAAATAAAATAATCTTACATCAAGCACTATTTTGTCTACTTATGTTACATATGATATATCAATTATTAATTACATTAAAAGCATTATTAATTTATTTTTTTAAATAATTACTTACAACACACTAAAATTTTAAAAAATATATATTTTATATGAGATTTTTGAAAATAAATTAAAAATAAATTAAGATGTAGTCCTCATAATTTATCATTTCCAATTTTATCGAATATCTCGGAAGTAACATATGAACTTACATAATGCAATGCCATTTGGCTAATTATTTTTTCTCTAAAATATATAATTTAATCTAAAATTAAATAAAATAATCTTACATCAAGCACTATTTTGTCTACTTATGTTACATATGATATACCAATTATTAATTACGTTAGAAGCATTATTAATTTATTTTTTTAAATAATTACTTACAACACACTAAAATTTTAAAAAACTATATATTTTATATTAGATTTTTGAAAAAAAATTATAAAATAAATTAATGATATAGTCTCATAATTTTATCATTCCAATTTTATCGAATATCTCGAAGGTAACATATGAACTTAATAATGCATGCACAATTAAATTAAAAAATCTTATATAAGCACTATTTTGTCTACTTATATTATATATGATATATCAATCATTAATTACTTTTTTTCTTAGGATAATTACACTGAAATTTGACAAAAATTATTTATTTTACATGATAGTTTTTTTTTAAACTATAAAATCAATTAATAATATATTCTTATAATTCTTATCATTTCAATTTTATTAATAATGCATGCACAATAAGCTAATTATTTTTTGTCTGAGAAATATATAATTTACATTAAGGTTAAATAAAAAAAATCTTACATGAAGCACTGTTTTGTCAACTTACATTACATATAATATATCAATTATTAACTGCATTACATGCATTATTAATTAATTTTTTTTCATAAAATTACATCAAACACACTGAAATCTGACAAAAACTTATATATTTTACATAATTTTTTAAAAAAATATGAAACAAAATAACAATGCATTCTCATAATTCTTATTCTAATATATATATGATTTACAAAGTTATAATAAATATTTTTATTTCATTAGATTAAGTTTTAAGTAGACTATATATATTTATAAAACTAATTCATTTCATAGCCTAGAGTTTATGTTCTAAAATTTATAGTTTAATATTTGATTTTCAGTATTAAAGTAATTTAAGATATGTGGCCTATTAATATCCCATTAAGCCTGCAAATAGGTAGGGTGTCCTCTAGATTTGTTCCTCGCATGACTTTAGACGTAAAATCGAATAACATTCACGTAGAATCGAGTTCAAACTCGAGTAATAAAATATTTCAATCGTTCATATTTTATTTCAAAACACGCACAATATGGATTCTTTTTAATTGAATGTTGCCTTTACCTTATGAACCAAGTTAATGGCATTAATTACCATCAAATTAAATCTAGAATGCTGTATGCATGTACGCATGTAAACCCAAGCTGAAAATGTGTTTCATTAAAGTTGACCAGATGAAAATTTCATCAAGTTTAATATCTCAAAATATTTTTAGTTACTGTTTATTTTATGGCCTCAGCCCACATAAAAAGCCCAACTATTTTTTCCATAGAAAGCCCAACTTAATTATAAAAAAAAAGGGTTGAAAGCATAATTGTAGATAGATTTTGATCCATATAATTTACATATTCAATATTGGAGTATAATATTATACTAATTATGTTTATCCTAAGTATGTGGTTTGATTATTCACATTATAAATATAATGTAACTCTTTTAGGCAAGATTTTAAAACTTTTCCGTTTGGTGCAAGGACTGAAATTGAGACCAAAATAGTACTAATTTAAATAATAATAATAAAATAAATAAATTTTTTAATCTTTTTACACAAATATATAATAATAAAAAATATTTATTTTACTTCACGTACTTAATAATTTTAATAAAAATATCAACTTTATTTTATATTCTATACAAAATATTTGAATCGAGTATTTTTGATCTAGAATGTGGTAAATTATTATAATTATATTCATAAATACATTTACCATATTATCACCATTTATATATATATATATATATTATAGTTTTATCTACGTATGTAATTTGATTCATTACATAATAAAGAATTTAGATGAATAGCTCTCCTTTAGAGCTAATACGATTTAAGAACTTAGTTTTGTTTTCTAATTTGAGACACGAATATGAATTTAAGTATTACAGAGCTAAAAATAAAATAATTAACTATAGCTTTTATTTTGACTCTTTTTAATTATTTTCGTAAAAATAGTAAATTTATTTAACATTATTTTATTTAAATTTTTAATATTTTTGAATGCAAGTGCACTTTAGTTTCAAGGATAGTACTGTTCAAGAGGAGACAAAATTCCTCATAACTTCAATATTACTTAAAAAAAATACTTATAACTAATTTGCTTAAGTTTTTATTTATATTTACGAGGCGTTTAGTTCAATATTATTTTGATGCTATATTATATTATTTAAAAAAAATTATTTTATTTGATGATATTTTCAAATAGCCTTTTAAAAAATCATAGAATTATCAATAAAAAAATTAATATCTAAATATTATGACATTTAGATAACATGATATGAGAATAAAGAATCAAGATTTTATCGAATCAAATGCCCCTTTAATATAATTTTTAATAATAATAAAGTTTGCTTCAACTTTAACTCAAATTTAATAATTTTTTATATAATTGTCAATTTTATTTTAATTTTATAAGAATATCACTAAAATATAATAATTTTAGTTGATGCCTGTTACAAATCAAAATGGCTGTAAAATTTCATACCTACCCGAATGCCAAATGTCATATTTATAGTTCCACAAAAAAATTCATAATTGGTTTGGGCCATTAAAAAAAATTGAGTAAATTTTCAATATTTAATACACATTCAACAGAAATTTTAAAAAATTTTAAACTAGTACAAATTTAATTCAATTTTATATTTATTTTAATAAAAATATACTATATTTCACACTATATAAATCAAATATTAATAAATGTTATTTCACCTCATATAACAGTATAAATATAATGTAGGGATAATTACCTGTATGTCACACCATTTCACTTTATTTATACGTTACTCATCCATCCTTAGTTAATTACGCTATGCACAATCAAAATATTATAAAATCTTATGTACACACACTTTAACTTGTTTTCATTATAATGAGCAATAATAATTTTTCAATAACCTAACTATAGTTAGTTTACCAAAAATCTGAACCGTTTATCATATTATTTTAAGGATATTTAAATATATTTTGAGTGAAAATCTTAAAATTTTGATGTCCAGGTTGTGGTAAGGGAAGAAAACATCTGCGATGTGAATTGATTTTAGAAAAGATCAGCACTTTAGTGTGATATTGAGGAAGAAAAAAATATATACTATTAAGGGTAAAAATATAATTTTAATAATTTACTAACGAAATATTTTTTTTTCAAATAAATTTTGACTAAATTTTAACTTAAGTGTGTGTATGTAAGATTTTATAATATTTTGTGTGTGCATAACGTAATTAACTAAGAATAAATGGGTGACGCATAAATAAAATGATATGGTGTGGCATTATCCCTTACCACAACCTAAACATCAAAGTTTTAAGATTTTCACTCAAAATATATTTAAATATGCTTAAAATAATATGAACGATTCAGATTTTTTGTAACCTAATTATAGTTAGGTTATTGAAAAATTATAATTGCTCATTATAATGAAACAAGTGAAAGTGTGTATATGTAAGATTTTATAATATTTTGAGTGTGTATAGCGTAATTAATTAAGAATAGATGAGTAACGTATAAATAAAGTGAAATGTGTGGCATATTGGTAATTATTCATATAATTTATCATCAATATATATATATATATATATATATATATATATATATATAATCTCTGTTTTAATAAAAAAATGCCTCTCAAAATAAATTTATATAGTGATTAAAATTTTTTTTTGTAAAAATAATCTTAAATAGCTTCAAAAAGTCGCTAAAAAGTCTTAAATTTTTGGATAATATATATTTATTTAGAGCATAAAATTATCATCTGAAATTTTTTTGAGAATTAATTTGTTCGTTTACATAATAATTTTTTTTTGACAGATGAACATTATTAATATTGATATATAATATATATTAATAAAATAGTTTTTACACATTGGGATTTTGAAATGAAATTAATGTTTTATTAAAATATTTATATGATATGAAATAAATTTTATTTTTTAGTAAAATAAATAATTTATATTAAATATAAACAATTTTTAGGAAATATTTTGAAATTTATTACTTAATATAATAAATTTGATTGTATTATTCCCATTAAAAATTTGATTGTATTATTCCCATTAAGGATTGTTCTGTCGTTATTAATCTATTATCGGAAACTATTAAAGTTATAGGAGAATCTAATCCTGCTCGGAAATTAGCTTTTATAGTAATTTGGATACAACTCAAATGAAGGTATTTAATTTTTTCTGTATTTTTAACTTTATTTAATATTTTTTTTAAATTTTATTTTTTGTTATTATTTGTAGTTTGGTTATTGCTGTAGATTCTTCAGAACTATTAGTGTTACTCTCAAAATATTCGATAAAATGTACTAATTTTTTTGTTAATTGTAAACGAAATTTTTCTTTATATATATCTTTTATTTTAGTGTTATTTTTTAATTTAATTATTTTTTGATATAAATTATTATCAAAAATAAAGTTCATTATGATTATCAGATGATATATTTACTAATTTTTCTATATTTTTTGTCATCATTATTAGTTCAACATTAATATATAATTTATTTTATTATTAGAATGTGAATTAGTAGATTCTTAGTTTGAGTATGACTCGAATGTATCCATTTTATTTTCAGATTTACTATTAATATTTAAATTATTAATTTTTTTAATAGATAAAATTTTATAATTAATTTCTGATAAAGTTGCCAAATCATTTCTTTAAATAATATCATAGTAATTTATTATCATTTGAAATTATATATTTTTTTAAAATTTTAATATTTTTTTATAATTATTTGCATTATAATCCTTTTCGTCGTATTTAAAATATTTATAAATTTTTTTAGAAAAATTTAATTTTTTTTAAAATTATTTATTATATTTTTTAAGCTGTTGTGATTTATAATTGGAAACGTTTTTAGGAGCTAATTACACGTAGCCAATTGTCGGGCTTGGGGGTTCGGTGGAGTTGTTCTCGGAGGACGATCTGACGAGAATCATCGGCCGTTGCAGAAAACAGGGCGAATTTTTCATCGGAAGAGACGCGATCGGCGCATTTTCTCCGATCCGACGGTCGATTCTTCCGACTCGAAAGCTGTTCTTCGACCTCGCGGCGACGAGATCACGGCAAACGAGCGAAGTCCCGCTTCCGTCTGCCCTGATTCCCACCTCCTCTCCGGTGTTCTTGATTTGGGCGTCCAACGATCACCGGCGAGATGTCGAGGATGACGAGGCAGCAGACCAGGCGCGGAGGAGTACTGCCTCCACCCAAAGAGGTCGGAAAGGGATTAACGTTGCCTTATGCTTCCGAATTTTATTTTGCAGCGATTGAAGGGTCTATTTATCCGTTGGAGGGCCATGGAAATTATTGCAGTCATCGCATTTGTGCGCTTATAATGGTAAAATTGCAGATCATGGAGAAGCTGGAGAAGACCGTGGAAGAAGGAAACGCCTATGGAGCTCTGCAGATGTACAAAACCTACAGTACAAGGTATTTACTTGTGCGAACCGATGAAAGGTGTTTTTTTGCATCTTTTTGACGGAAAAAGACGGTTGATTTTAGGAGCACTAGTGACTTGTGCAAAGTTCTTGCCTTGGCTTGAATTTTGGGCTTTTGTTACTAAGAAGGAAAGATTCTAAAGGTGGTTAGAGAATTCATAGTTGGCCAGAGGTATTGTGTCAGGATTATTGCTGTATGTTAGGTATTCATTAAAGAGATAAATGTATGAGAATGGATCAGAGTGTTTTTACTTATAAGCAATGGATTAGAGTTTTTAACTTTTGAGATTATTTACATTGGAGTATATTTTGAAGATGTTTTAAGCTTTTTTTTTTAATTAAAAAAAAATATTTTAATATTATGATGTGAAATAAAATTATTTTATTATTGATGATTAGGTTGTGTATGAAAATAATATTGAATTTTTTTATTAAAGTATGTGTAGTATGTGAAATAAATTTAATTTTTAAGCTTGAGATTTGTGTAAGATGTGAAATAAAGCTATTTTTAATATTTGAATTTATGTATAATTTAAAAAAAATATAAAATATTGATGAAAGTGTTTTTGAAGGATTTTGAAATTTTTGAGATCAAATCAAATGAGGTCTATCTATTTTTAGCTTGTAGAATTTGATAATTCCCTTTTGTTGGAATTAATTGGTGATAAGGGATTCATTCCAGGTATGCAGCTGCAGAAAAATATAATGAGGCCTTGGATATCCTCGAGTCTGGTGCTATTGTCCAACTTAAGCATTCTGAGGTGATTTCTTATAAAATCTCTATACTACCACTAAAAAGGACTTATATATATCAAAACTTATGTAGAATACAGTAGGAATGATTTTATTTGAGAGAGGGTGGAATGACAAATTGAGTACAGGACGAGTGAATGATATCATAGGTCGTTTGATCGTGTCTATCGTTAATCCGTAGAGGCTCCTGTTCCTAAATGTGCGGGGATTCTAGCTATAATTTTGAACAAAAGGGTAGTCCTAAAAGGCTAGGGACATATAAAATCTTACATTTAGATTGTGTTGGATTAATAAGAGAAATTCATATAGCTGATCCTAAGCTGTTTGAGATTAAGACTTTGTTGTTGTTGTAGTATATAGGACAACCTATGATGTCTGCTTATAAAAAATTTTAGAATGTTGTATCTTGGTGCCCGTTATGTGCTAATGATATTATCTTTGTAGGTGATACTTGTTGCTAAGTAATAAAAAATTTGAATGCTGGAGAAAATATTAGTTTATAAGTGTTCTAGATTTTGTAGAAAAAAAGGATGAGAACATGTATCTAAGTTTTACTAGAGTAGTTAATTTGTTATTGTTAATGTTCCTTTGAATCCAGAAATACCTTTCGGAAGCCCAATAATCACTCTAATTGATAAGTTGTAGGGTTTACAATTAGTATTTATTAAAAGGAGAATAATTTCTCTTAATCAATAATAAGCTTGAGGTACAATGTTCCACCAGTAAAAGATAATTAACATGGTCCAATTAGAAAAAGAAAAAAATATAATACTTCCTAACACTTTTCTTAAGTTGGAGCATAAACATTCTATAATACTAGCTTGTTACGCAAAGTAGAGAAACAAGATGAGGAGAGACTTGGTGAAAATATTGGCTATTTGCCTTTCAGAGAAAACATGAGTAGTGATTATTTGATATGAAATCACAACATTTTTAACAAAATGGCAATGAACATCAATATGTTTAGTCCTCTCATGAAAATTGCATTATTAGAAATGTAATCGCTTTCTTGTTACCACGATAAATTACCATAGACTTTTTATTTTTAATTCCAAATCCTTCGATTAATAATTTATTCATACATTTCATTTTCTAAGGTGTGGCTCTACACTTAGCCAAACACTAGATCTATTAGTCATATCAAGAACCAGAGACACCTACAAGTCCTGCCATGTCATGTCATATCGTGTTTCTGTGTCCCCCAATTGTGTTTACACTTTTTAAATTCTTTTACAATATTAAGTAAAAGCTATAGCAAATTATGCGAACATAGGTATTTATTATTTAATCATTATATTTTTTGATGTGTCTTTATATGTTAGTATCTTGTATTTTGAAAACTTATGTCTCTGTGTCTTGTCGTGTTGTGTACTTATGTCCCCTACAAATTCTAGCGGGGTGTTTTTAAAAGAGCATTGGAGTGTTTTTGGGTCCTTAGCAAACAAATCCTTAATTGTAGTTTGACTTTAAGTATACCTGCTTGGTTGCTTGATTGCTTGATTGGTTCTAGTTTGTAGGATATCAACATAAGCAGCCATAATAATTCAGCCATAGGGTGTATGACTTGTAAAAATGGAGCAATATGAGATACTTCTTGCAAGGCCAACTTGATTAACTACCCTTGATGATTTGTCAAATTAGGATAGTGTTTTTTAAGTCCATATATTGCTTTCTGAATTTTACATTTACTATAAGCAATCTCTGTCTTAAGAAAATGTTTAGTTCTACTCAAGTGTTTGGTAAGGAAGTGAGATTCTGTGTGTAATTTCAAGTATACTTGTAGGATATCATCGACATAAGTAGCCATAATAATACTGCCAGAGATTGTATTTCTAGTAAGATGTAGAAATATTAGAAACTACTTATAAGGCCAACTTGATTCAAACTTATAGAACTTGTTAAACCAAGCTTGTGCTGGTTAAGTCCATAAATGGATTTTTGTATCTTGCATATGGGCAACATAACCCAGTGATTTGTTCCATATATATATATAATATAATAATATACGTTTCCGACAAGATCTCTATGTAATATTGTCAGCTTCTTAATAATGGATAAAAAATAGGACTTGAATATAATTTAGTTTGGCTACAGCAAAGAAGATTTCAAAATAATCTATATGCTGTAAACCTATGTAAATTATTTTTACTATTTGGCTTTATAGCTTTCCATAGAATTATCAGAATTATACTTCTCAGTAAAAACCCAAGTGTTTACTTAAGCAATCTCTGTCTTAAGAAAATGTTTAGTTCTACTCAAGTGTTTGGTAAGGAAGTGAGATTCTGTGTGTAATTTCAAGTATACTTGTAGGATATCATCGACATAAGTAGCCATAATAATACTGCCAGAGATTGTATTTCTAGTAAGATGTAGAAATATTAGAAACTACTTATAAGGCCAACTTGATTCAAACTTATAGAACTTGTTAAACCAAGCTTGTGCTGGTTAAGTCCATAAATGGATTTTTGTATCTTGCATATGGGCAACATAACCCAGTGATTTGTTCCATATATATATATATATATATACTGTTTCCGACAAGATCTCTATGTAATATTGTCAGCTTCTTAAAATGGATAAAAAATAGGACTTGAATATAATTTAGTTTGGCTATAGCAAAGAAGATTTCAAAATAATCTATATGCTGTAACCTAGGTGTTGGGTGTTCGCGTACGATCGAAGTGCTGTGAGACGGGTGCTGCTATACAGGCACTAAGCCTATACATTGGTAATAGAAAATTGGAGGGTGTCTACCGTCTCTTGTGTCGGGTAAGTGCGATTAGGAATCATTATGTGATCACACTTCTTTTACTATTCGCCTTTGTGCTATCGTCGCTTTATTCTGTTAGCGATATCCCGACCACACAAACACAAAAGCGTTTATTTTATAGTAGTTAATAGAGGGTTAGTGGGATATTATAATACATAAGAGGTTATTATTTTTGTGGGTCACAATAAATAAAATAGGTAAAAAAAACTAAAAAATTAATAAGCTTGGGCTTCAAGTTTTTAGTGGCTCTTATAAGAATAAAAACTAGAAATGAATAAAATATAATTTCTGATAAAGGTCTGAAATATCATGTAATGAAAGCCAAAGGGAAATAAAGATTATATCGATGTTATAATATCAATAATTATGAGTTACGCGCATCTAGTATGTGAGATCTCGAGAGTGACGATCGGAGTGAGAGTTGTACCAGGAGTGATAACATATAATTATATATTATGGCGAGTTACGGAGGGCCTACACCACGGAGGGAGTCCACACTACTCGGATTGCGCCAAGCCCGCGAAAGCACACCGCTAGTATAAGAGACCAGTATCTTGGAGTAAACAGTTCTGCTCAACTCACGATCTCGCGACATTGCGAGCCCACACTAAGCCGGCATCGGCCTTATCTAAACATACGTTGTAAGGCGCATCACAAGGTTTGGAAATAGGGGAAGCGAGACAGATAAGAGTATGTGGTCCAAGTTAGGCGGCATGACGGGACAAGGGTTAAATGAATTGCGTGAAGACAGTAAGGCTCATGGAATATAGAGAAGTTAGGGGGCACGGGTGGGCCCTTTGACGGTTGGCTGCGTGTAGTCTGCCGTGCACTACACCCCCCCCCCGCCCCACCTGCACCCCAAAGAGCCAACCAGACCGAACCAAAGAACAAGTCCCCCCAAGGCAGCATTCGACATCAACCCGAGGCGTTCGAAGGGGAGGGCG
>KZ452039.1:1258863-1287749 GCA_002786265.1 Apostasia shenzhenica | reverse complement strand
GGGGTAGTGAAAATGACAAGGGTCCCCACATCATTGGACGGTCATGCGGGGGTAAAGAAGCTCTAGTTCATCATAGTTAGAACTCAAGCTCAGTTAGGATCATTAGCATTAGGAACCTTGGGCAATATAGGCAGCCTGACGGGACAAGCCTTAATGGAGCTTGGAATATTATGATTCATTTAGAAAGATTAATAATTTTGTGCCTGCAGGAAAGAAAATGCCCGGTTGGAGAGAAAGCCTAAGGAAAATTGCGATGGCCTAGGTTTTAAACTTTGGTACTCTGGTAAGAATAAAAATAAGAATGAAGTGGGGGACTCTATAAATCTGGATAAGAGCCTTGAAGATCATGGCTTGTGAAGTAAGAGAAATTGTGATAGAATTATGGCTTAAAAATTATAATCAATGGAATGATATTAACATTGTAAGGTGCTATTGGCTCCCCCAAGTTGCGCTTAGATTGCCAGAGCACCAAAGGAAAATTTTGGAATGATTTATGCAAGCAGTTAATACAACTAGACTACCCTCAGCGAGGAAATAAGATTATATATTAGAGGAGAATTTAAATTGCACATGTTGACGTTGCTTGTCTGAGGAATTTACATAATTATCCAATGTCCTGCGGAAGTATCACGTCTTCTGGACAGAGATAAATGAGGAAGGCGGGTAAACTATTTAGATTTTCTTCAGCAATAATATGATTTGCAATTGCTAACATACTTTATTCAAGAAAGATGAGGCAAAACATGAAGGCACAAGAAACGAAATGAGCATCGTCTATCACCGTACAAAGAACTGCGAACTTCAAGAACCTCAGATTTGAACTTACGTTCTTACTCTATACAGGAAACAAGAAATCGCTTTCTATCGCATTAGTAAACAAATTGTCTAAAGTCGATTCTAAGTTACATGTTGACTCAAGCAGCGCGACCTATGTCCCAAACTATTCACAATCTATCATGGCTTTATAGACTTCCCGACGATAACGAGTATTTGAGAAGAATTCACGAGTAATAAAGTCCAAAATTCTTACTCCTCGGTACTCAGGATGCGTCACTGCGAATTTAAAGAATACGCACGAGATACCGAATGTATATTAAGAAGAAAGCGTTCCCTAGAACCACTTATGATGGCAATGGCAACATTAACGGATACCGGAAACGTCCATAATATTTAATGCTACAGCGCTTTATCAGTTGCGCTAAACGTGTATCCGTTAAGGTGCACACAAGGATGTTTTGCATGAATCGAAGAACTCAACCAGGAACTGATTTCCACTAATAATAAAGAGGTAAATTACTCTAGGCGGTGCGACCTTTACGGAAAGAGTGATGTCCAAGAAAAAATTAAGGAGAGGAGTGAAACAGATTTGTTATAGAGATTGGTTTAAAAACAATAAAAAACAATATGCATGATCAAGTCGCGCAGACGTCAGAAATATACAAGTTGCCCTCCCGACGAGGAGTCCATGAAGCATACAGCACGTAGCCAATTGCTGCGCAAAAAATATGCGGCTCGCCTTTGAGGAATTTCTATATAAGATATTATGCTAGACACTTAAAGAAGAGAGAAAGACAATTATATTAGGATTGCTGCGAAAAGGCCTTAAACGATACGAAAAAACTAAAGCATTTAATCTGAAGTATAAACTGTTATTAAGATGAAATCAAGAGTCACTTTTTATGCGAAGAAGGATTATCAAAAAGTTAGTAACAGAGGATGCATGAGTTTACATTCAACCAGCTATTCGAAGCTTTCATATGATGGAAGCATCTGCTTGCAAATTTCAAATGATTTTACAGAACTATTGCGAGCCACTGAGACCTAAAAGAACGAAGCAAGTAAAAAATATTACTCTTAACAATCCGAGCGACACAGACCAATCTCTATTAGTAAGAAAGCTGAAGTCTGGAAAGCCAATTTAGAAGAAAGAAGAGTATGCTGAATGCATAAAAAGCAAGCTAGGCGAGACCCAACTAAAACATTCGCAATCTTGCATGTTTGGGCATTGCTTTAGGCACGATGAAGGAGGTTTCCTTGGAAACCAACCTCAACCTAGATTCGCATTAATTTATGACATTTTGTACAGACCTTAAAAGGATGCCAAGAGGTCAAATGCATATGCGAGAAAGAGTATTATTTAGATGCCCCTTTATATTCGCCTATACAGAGATATATTAGAAGCGATCGAATGCTACAAAAACTTGACGTTATGGGCCAAATATTAGAGAGGGGAGATTAAACTTTAGAATAGAGTTCCATACTTCTAAAACTCTTGAGACAGCCTACGAACAATCGAGCCCGCGGAGCAGCCCAAGTACGCACGGGTGAGTCGAAACAAAAGTTACGCAACACATAATACTATGGTATCAGAGGAATCAGTTTGGTTTTTATGCCAGCTAGATCTACTTATAGAAGCCATTCATTTATATTAAGAAGTTTAATGGAGGAAATTTAAAAGAGAGAGAAAGGAAACTTACATTTGATCTTTATTGATTTGGAAAAAGCTTATGATAAAGTCTCAAAGAGACAGTAACTTTGTGGAAGTTTTAGAAAAGAAAGAGATTGACTGCTTTATATCCAGCTTATTAGCTGTTGAAGAGTTGTTACCTCTGTTTATAGGTCGGACACAAGAGGTTTAACTAAGGATTTTCCTATTACAGTTGGATTTACACCAAGGCTCGGCTTTAAGTCCGTATCTTTTTGCTTTGATTATGGAAGTCATGACTGGACATATCAAGACTGCGCCACAGCCTGCCTTGCGTTGTAGAATGCCTCCTTCAGCACCGAATGATATTATCCGCCATCTATTGATGCTAGAAAAATGACTTAATGATAAAAGAGCAGGAGTCAGAGAGATCAAATTACTCTGTATATGCTCCTTCATCACGACCATACACAATAAAAACATACGAAAAGGACTGTGAGAGTGAGCTCAACATGAAGTTAACTCGTTATTCAGCCTTTAAAATGAGTGAACTTCTATATATGTTATGAAATACGTTACTAAATGGAACGTTCTTTGCATCTCTATCCCGCACGCTATGATTTTGCTATTGCTCAAATAAACTGGAATGCCTATGAATGAGATTAACGGGATTCTACAATATTAGAGATTAAGAATAGATACTATTCAATTCAAATCAGACATCAATACTTATATTAATTTGAGCTAAAAATAGTCATGTACATATTTCTATATCAGAGTCGCTCGATATGTGACAGTCTAAATTTGGTCATCAACAGAAGATATGATCGAGTGCATATAGTGCTGCAACTATAGAAGATGTTAGCTCATATGTGCGCACCCAATTACCATATTATAAAATCCTACCATCCAAAATGTACTCTCTTATAGATTCGACGACCAAAATATTCAAGTTTATTAACTGATCTGATTCATTAGCCTACAAGTGCACAGTGAATCATTATAAGCTCAAATATTAGTTGGGTTTAGTCCCAGAGAGGGTTATATAAAATATGTTGAAAAATGCCCAGATTCCAATACATAGTAGCTTAAGTGCTATGGAGCAAATGTCCAATATTACATTGACTATCTCTTTTACCAAATAGCAGTAGAAAAAAAATCTCATCCAAAAATCAAGGTTCAAAACCAGTGATACGAATACTCAAATTTTATAAAACTTAGTATAAGTGTTGCTTAAGTAGTCAACATTAAATCAACTTACTATGCAATGAATCGTACTCAGCCCTTCTATTCCTAGTCGATTATTGAAATATGCAAGCATTGTAAAGAATTGATCCTCTGCGCCATGGCCAATAAAGCAGATGTATAACATAAAAATGTTAACTACTTCAATACAAACACGAATAAATACATTATCTGAAATGTTGGAGCAAATGAGCCCGATGTTAAGCGTTAGTGATGCAATGTAGTGGAATATAGAGTGTGATTCTAGCAGAAGAAACGTGGAGTAGAATGAGAAATGAGCTATATCCAAAAGGAACAGTTCGTGTCCCTATATGCTCAACCCTAATAGTTGGCTTGATAAACTTATTTACAGACCCAAAAGAATAAAACGAAGTGCCCTTGTTACGATTAGGCTGTGGTTGGTAACATACTATCTATAAATCCATCGTCAACTTCTATGAGATTGTGCCCAATTGCAGTCAATACCATTATATGACAGAAAATTCTATGAATTATCTTGCTTTTTAAGCGTTTACTTGGTCCGATCATAATTGACACGATATAACAAACCATTAGTTGTCGCTACATCAAAGTGTACTAAATATGAGATGGAATAAGAGGGAGTGTTCACTCTAACAGGATAAATAGACAGATCATAGACATAGATACAACTATTTGCTAGTATTTCATACTGTGTAAAGTCTGCTATATCTATATAAAAACATGTAGCGATTGTAGAACATTACGATAAGGAAATTCTAATTTGTAAATTGCTAGTATTCACAGCCTGAAAATTAATACTGATTATGTAGAGTCGCAACAAATGGAAAACAAAGATGGAATCTAGCACTTTCATGTGTTAGGTATTTTTGCCTGTCGAGCTGAAATTCAACCCACCTAAGATAATGTGTGCAGATGAATGAGCCTAAAAACTCATATCGGAGCCTATTCTCAATTCGAAGGATATACCCATTGGTATGTTTGTTGTTTGGTTATGATCAATAAAGCCGAACACAACACACAAGATCACGCCTAAATATGCAAAAAACTCTAATGCACTTAAAAATAGAATCGATCACTCATTTGGCAATTGCCCCACACAAACATTGCAAACAGTTTCATAAAATAATTTTTTTTTAATTATACTATCCCCACAATAACATCGCTCCTACACATCACAAAAACTTCATCTATATAAAAAAACTCATTTTGTTTCATATCCCTCACATTTAATTCTCAAAACGAGCGCTTAATCAACTTACATTTAAAAACTCAATTAGATTTACTACCCTAAATGCTAAAGCACTAACTATCTTTATAAAATATCTGTTTTTGAGACTAAAATAACTACATGATATGTACACAACACTTTGTTGCATTAATCAGTGAAGACTCATATGTCGATAATAAATATCGCGTGTGTACTATAAGGACTCATTACACATTTATAGTCATCTCACCAATAGATTGTTCAATTTACCAATCCGATTTAGTTCTCTTTCAACATACCCATCAAGATACAAGAACAACTTAATTGCGCAATTCCAATTCCAGATAACAGGACTATAATTAGAGTTCGCATGTTAGAGTAATGTATCATGAGATTAAATCAGTTATATCTTTGAATATTGCAATTACATATGTACTACACTTAAAGGACTTAGTGTGTAATTTAGTCCACTTGAATTCAACGTTAATTCTCACAAGAATATCAGTCTTAACAATAAGATAAAATCACGAAATGCGTATAGCATATTTAGAAGTGCATTCAATATAAACTTCCAAGACCCTTATGTTCTCTATTATATTATTTCGGTAAAAATCTCATCCAAAATCAAGGGTAAATTTTATAAAACTGTAGTAAGACCAGCGATGATATATGGTGCTGAATGCTGGCCTGCAAAGATGAAACATACGAATAAAATAAATGTTGTAGAAATGAGGATGTTAAGGTGGATGTGTGGATATACACGAAAGGATAGAATGAGAAATGAGTATATCCAAAAGAAAGTTGGTGTTGCACCAATTGGGGATAAACTTAGAGAAAGTCGGCTTCGATGGTTTGGACATCTAAATCGTAGGCCAATTGAAGCTACAGTTAGAAAAATTGAGTTACTGGATTTTGCCCATGTACAAAGAGGAAGAGGGAGACCAAGGAAGACATGACAAGAAACTATAAGGAGTGATCTTAGTTACTTAAACTTAGATAAGAATTTGGTAACTGATAGAGCACAATGGAAACAAAGGATTCATGTAGTCGACCCCACCTAGTGGGATTAAGGCTTGGTTGTTGTTGTTGTTGGTATAAGCAAAAAAATAATCATGTTCTTGAAACTTAGGGCCTATTTGGCATTTGCACAAAACATGGCAAAAGTTTTCATAAAATAATTTTTTTTTATCTCATCTCACACAAACTCTTATATAAAAAATCATTTTGTTTCATATCTCACATAATTCTCAAAACACTAATCAACTTTATTTCACATGCTACACAATTTTTAATATAACTATGTTTCCCATTAACACATATGTCAAAACTATTTAATTGTTATTTCAACTTTTTTTTCAAATGCCAAACAGGTCCTTAACGTCTAGTCAACAGGACATAATGCATGTTAGAAGACAAGATAGTTTGAACTATATGATGGAATTTAGCTTACATGTAATGGAAATGGTATATTAGAAGTGATCTACCTTATGTTCTTATTAGGTACATGATACAGGATAGATGAATGAAAAATACAAGTACAAATATTAGCAAATGCATGTAGCAGATTAATTACAAACTAATATAAAAATTTTAAAATTTAATTTTGTAATGACCAGAAAATTAATTAAATCCACAAAAATTAATTCTTTCAAAATTTTAAATAAATAAGTACGAAGGTAATTGAAAATTTTCAACTCAGATTAGGGTTAAGTTGGCTTTCAATAAATTAAAAGTGGGGAAATAGGAATAGGTTTTCACAATAATTAAATTAATTTGCCTCAATTATGATAGGTCACATAGTGGAGCAATTTCGAGCAAAATTCATGCGAGCATAGAACACCACAGTAGTCTAATAACCAGATTAATTAATTCATTGAAATTCGTACCTTAATCCAAAGAATTTGAACATTAGATTGTAATTTCTTCAATTAAGGTTTCAGAAGAATCGACTCACGGGGCTCTTGGCTCGGGAAGGCGTTGGGTCCAGGCAAGAATTAGCATGATAAGTGGGTGTGTGTGCCCGTGTGGTGTGTTTGGTGGGAGGTGGCTTGACAAACAATCCGGGCAAAGGATGTGATGAGGTATGTTGCACTTGTAGGCGACGCTGAGTGGTGGCGGGAATCGACACGATGAGCAGGCTTGCGCGACCGTGCGGTGCATTTGGCAAGAAGCGGCTCGACGGACGTCCCAGGTAGAGGTCAATCGTGCTTGTGGGGTGGATCAGACGAATTGGGCAAGTTTACGAGGTGAAGCAGTGGGTGTTGGAAATGCGAGCTGGATGACGTGAAGCTGGTGAGGACTTGGCACAATCGGACCTGTGGGCTCGTCGAGATGAAAAGCTAGGCTCGATGAGGTTGGCTATAGTGCGGACAAAGTGTGCATGGTGGAACAAAGTGAGTGTTGAGTGGGGATTGAGGAAGGAATTAATTCAGAGGAGATAAGCTTGAGCTGATGGATGAAGTTTAGAATTTTTCACCTGAGGCCCAAGTGCTTCCCTATCCAGGATATCAGTTTATTCCAGATTCAAACAATTTCAAGGGAAAAGACAAACAATATTTCATTCAACACTAAGAAAACAATAACAAGGTGGTCTTTTATATAGTTCTTTATTTGATTTACTAAATAATAAAATGCAACATAACAATTTCTTTACACAAATGAGAAAATATTAGACATCATACTTAAATAAGTATAAAGGAAATAGGAAGTAACTAATACAATAAACAAATGACAATTAACCCAAAATCAAGTCTCCTTTTAGTGGAATCAATCAGAATTAAGGGGTGGTTTTCAATTCGCCATATTAGCTATCTTCGGCAACCATTTTGTCAAATTAGTTTTGGTCATCAGTCAATCAAGTTTGAAGCAATTGGACCATATCTTAGTCGTCGGTGATGAACTCTGTTAAGAATGAATCAACAGTCGATTGTGGTGTCTCCTCTAGCGCAGATCAAAGTATGACCAAAGAGTCATAGGGTATGACGTTGACATTGAAAAAAGAACCCTTTTAATTTTCAAGGAAAAAAACTTCGAAAAAAACAAAACCTTTGAAATATTGGAATGAGAGACTCCGTACTTTGATACTTGAAATGTTTCTCAGCACATTAAGTCCCGTATAGAACTGTTAACAGCAATAACAGCTCCTTGATGCAGCCGATGTACTCATGTGCACAAAATGTCTTTGGACATCTGAATCAATTTCGGCAAAGTTAGATCTCTGTTACTGCTTTTTACTGCAATTGATTCTTTTACTTTTCGATAAACATCTCTATTCTATCTAGCTTATAAACTGTTGTGAAAATGTGATATTTCTAACTCTACCTTGTTATCATCAATTTACAATATTTGTAGGTCACATGTGGAGCTGAACTGGCTTCTTTATTTATAGATACCCTTGTCAAAGGGAAGTGCCCCTTTTGTGAAGAAACACTGGGTCAGTTTCCTGTTTCTTCCTCGCTGCTAGCTAATGGTTATTCGTATTGTGTGGCAAGAAGTTTTCTCTCTTTTTTTTTTAAAATGCTGCGCATGGATGATCATATATTTTTTTCCTGTATAGCTAGTAGCTTTTTTTTTGTTTGAAAAGTATTTTTTTTTCTGCATAACCTGTATCTTTTTTGTTCTGCATAACCTGTAGCTTTGGTGTCTTACTCTATATGCTTATCATTGCTCTGACCTTGAGTGAAATTGTGTGATTTCTAGCTTCAGTCTCGTTTGAAAGCTGCTTTCTTGCAATCCTTTTCAATCCCTGTATTTGTGAATATGTTATTGAAAGGGTTAGCGTATGTGATGGAAAGATCTTTACGATCTTTATGCCGTTTGCTTTTTTAACTCTAACTTGATTTGGTGAGATACAATAAAGATATATTGATAGCCCAGCTAATCTACAACTCAAGTGTTTCACTGTCTTCCTAATTATGATTAGCTTTTGCATTCCGGGATACTGATATCTTCATGGTTATCGTTTAAGCCTTCACCTTGAACTGAGGGATCTAACTAGCCTACCCGAAGTTATCCATGCCAAAGCATCCTAATGATCTAAATAATGTTGATATAGAGATGCTTGCTGTAAACTAAATAAATGAATTAATGCATGATTCTGTAAGTTAGCTAAACATAATGCAGCATTTGGTAGCCTTGTTGAATCTATTACATTGGACTCTTTTAATGTGTCTTCCCGAGTAAATTAGGGTTTTGGGTACCTGGGATATCCTTATTTCCATTGTTGTGACTGAAACCTTCTCCTTAGATCGTATTAGGAAGATCTACCAGGCCTTTCCAAAGTTATCAATGCCACAGCACCTAGCGGATCAAGATGATGATGATATGGAGAAGATTTCTGAAGCCTTGGTTGCAGCAAAAACACGTGTTGAAGTATGTTCTTCATTCTTGAAATCTGCAATTCGGTGAGTCACTGTATTTTTATTCAGTGGTGCAGCAATATATGCAACCTAGAATAATAATGGTTAATTTTGTTGGTTGTGTAACCCCCCTTTTTTTAAAAATCAATAGTAATGTGTATCACACTTCTCAAGCACATGGAAGTTTTTATTTCAAGCAAAATATAATTTTTCTCTCCATGTTTGAGGTTTTGTCACCTTATGTAATTGGGCAGTTTATTTATTTTGGCATATATGACAAACTTGTTTTAGGTCTGAATGTTTGATCATATAGCATACATGCATTATAATTTAATTGTGCTTATGCAACTAGATTGTGAGGGGAAGAAATTGTGAGCTCTTTCTAGAAGATGAAATTTTGCCATGCTTCAATAAAATCTTGTGGAGAAATAATATTTCATCTTTCGTTCACTAATTAAACGTCTTTAATTAGAAGCCTGTATATGCTTCAATATTCAGAAAATGGATCTGTTAGCTTGCTTATATTTTGCTGTTGCTATTTCGTTTGTCATCATAGATGTATAAAGATATAATGTTACGCCCATTGTTCTTATCCTTTCGTTTGCAACCTGCTATTTTTGTTGCAAGGTTATAACCTCTCTCTCTCTCTCTCAATTGAGTTTTCCAATAAACAATAGAATTGACATTGCAATCAACCGTGCTGTATTTGCACTTATGATTTCATTTACAAACATAAGATATGCCTCTCTTTCAGGTGGTCTGCTGAATTTGGGTCTTCGAGAAATGGCTTTGCTGAACTGCACTATATGTTGGCGGAATACATATATTCAGAATCACCTGAGTTGGTAACTCCTAATAAACTTTGATTTCATATCTGAGAAACGTTTGGCTAATATAGATCTTTATTAAAGGATTTATATGCTTTATTTATCAATTGGAAAAAATTGATTCCATTATTTGCTCTTATGGAAGCATGAACAAAAAGCTTATAAGCAGCAGGGAGGAAATAGGCAAATACAAATATCTATTCATCTGTTGCACATAGATAGATATTCTTAGTCTCTTTTTTCAGAATCCCACGAGGATAACAGACCTGTAATTTCACGTCATGTATGAGAATTGAATGCATCAAGTACTGAATGTGCACATACACACATGCACACACACACAGGGACTGAAATTCTGGATTGTGTAACTGGTGGGGACACCACGATCGACCGTCGATTCATTCCTGACAGAGTTTACTGTCGACGGTCGAGATCTAGCCATTCTGCTTCGATCTGGATTGATTGACTATTAGGACGGATTTAGAAAGATGGATGTTGCGGATCGCTGACTCGATGGATTGGAAATCTCCTATTCATTCTGATTGATTGGAGATTCCATTTTGGGATGATTTTATTTCTCGCATTTATTTGTATTAGTTGTTTCTATTTCGGTGATCATTATTTTAGACATGTTATCTAGTATTTTCTTGTTTGTGTGAGGAATTTATTACATTATGTATTTTCTTTATTGAATCAATCTGTATGGAGGCCTATATAAACGCCTCCCTGTTACTCTTATTTTTCTTAATGCTGAATAAATCTAATTTGTGTTTCCCTTGGGATTATTTAATTCTGGAATGAATTGATATCCTGGATAGGGAAGGGCTTGGGCCTCGGGTGAGAATCCCTAAACTCCACCCGCTCCAACTCCTCCCCTCCAGGTTCGATTCCATTCATCTCGCACCTCCAGCATTCACCTCGACTTCTGATTCAGTTCCATCAGACGCGCCTGCTCTCCGACCGCGTACATCCCAGCACCCCTTGTGCGTGCCCCAGCTCCACCTGTGCGCGCGACGCTCCTGCAGCGTGCTCTCGTGCGTTGTGTCTCGCCCGCGCGCGACTGTGCCTCGCCTGACAGCGTCGTCCTACGTTCGCCTGCGCGCCCCCTCTCGCCTACGCCCGCACGCGCCTCCGTCCGACTCGCACGCGCCGCCCGCGCGCGACTGCGCCCTGCCTGCTTGCGTCACCTGCGATCGCCCGCACTTACCCCTGCGGCGCGCGCCCGCGCTCGCGCGCCTGCGCCCCTGTGGCGCGCCGGCGCCTCTACTCCGCCGTCGCCCGCGTCCCTGTCGTGTACGATGAATCACAGCCTGAGCCCTAATATTTTGGGGAAATTATATTGTGGTCCCTGGATTCTCGGATTCTGGTACAAATTTCAACGAAATTTTTAATCTGGTAAAATCGAATAATCTGGACTTTTTTCTACTCGCTTGTGATTTGCGCGAACTTGTTCCGCATGTGCGACCTTTCATTATTGAGTGATTTTCAATTATTGTTGGTTAAGTATTGTAAGATCTCTAATCCTGTTCCCCGTTTCTGACTTGTTGAAAACCGGATTGCGCCCTAATCTGAATTGATAATTTTTCAATTACCTTCGATCTAATTTATTTAAGATTTTGAAAGGAATGAGCTTTTGCGGGTTTAATTAATTTCTCAGTTATTATAAAATTATTCTCTGATATTTAGCATTATTTTGTGAATAATCTGCTTTATAATATTGTTGATCTCTAAACTGCATTATCATTCACCTGTCCCGCATCAGTAACTGTACGTAATTCTGGATTGTGCATACAGTTACTTTAATAAGCATATAGAGTAACTGAAATTTAGGACTGTACTGTATTGAAATTTGCCTTACAATCCTGTAGCTTTGGTGTCTTACTTTATAGGCTTTGCAAAGTGACTACTGTTTACTATTTTGGGTCTCTTATGTAGTACATCAAAATGGTGGTTAATCAATGCGAAATAATTTATGGTATATGGATCCATATTCCTCCTTTAGATCCTATTAGCTGGTGCCCATCTTCGTCAGCACAAGGGGGCATAAAAGGCATTTTTCCATTGTACCAAAATGTTCTTATGTATTATTTTAAAACAGAAATTGGTTTTCATGAATTTACTTGTTGCTGGTCCAGGGCCATTCACTTTTCTGACTGAATGTGTAGGGGAAGGCAATGAGTGGGAACAGTTGTTTGTTTCATATTCAATTACTGTTGTAAGAATTTGGAGGGTTGAGCACCAATAAAGAACCTTTAAAATAGACAAGAGCCTTATAGAGAATTAGTTATATGGTATTGAGTCTAGCTGATTAGGAATGTTAGGTTAATACAAGTATGTTAGAAGATTTTGATACTTGCGTGTGATAGATTTAGAATGTTAGAATGTTAGGTTAATACAAGTATATCTTAGATCCATTGCATTAATTGACTGGGGATTGATAATTATAATTAGTGAAAGTAAATGATATTTTTGTGGAAAAATTCTTGCGTTTGTTTTCTTATTGATGCAGGATGTAGATTTGCTATGCGAATTAAAGATAAATGATCTGTATGATACATTATTCCCAATAAATGTAAGTCATTCAATTCAAATGGATTGTTAAGATTTACGAAATTAGATCATGGCAGTCAAAGTAATACAATTAAATTAGATATTGTGTCTCAAAATAAAATCAAGTCTCTTGAAATATAATTCTAGTAGTAATTGATTCTCAAATTACAGTTTCTGATATCTTGATGCCAAGCTGAACATTTAAGATGATAAATATTTCCAATTGAACTTAAACAGCGATTCATTAAGTCAACGAAAATTTTTTTACCTTCAATTGGAAGAGTTCTGGAGTTTGTCCCAGGAAAAGTGCTGCTGGAGTTCACATAATTGGATTGCGGGTGATGATATCAGCAAACAAAGTTTTAGGAAGAGAAGATCCGTTCCTAGATTTCTCACGTGGATGCCGGCGTGTAGTTTTAGTTGGGCAATTTAGGATTAGAGGAAGAAGAGATGGGCAACAGGAATTATGTGGCTGGCAGGTTTAAGGATCTCCTTTGCAAACATGATCCAATATCCAACAGATGGCTCGACTTCTCAAGAGTCATTCACATGATTGGATCCACATATGTAGACAAAGCTCACCAAGCCTTATGGGCTGAATAGGGAGGATATCGAATGGCTGCTTCAAGATTAGTCACGCAATCAGCTTAAGGGAGTTTCTTCATGTAGACTGTGGAAGAGTCATCAAGGGAAAATCAGATGATGGAGAAATTGAAAGTGGCTAAAGGGAGGGGAATTGCTAGGGTTTTCTTGGGATTTCTCTCTCCTCTTCCTTTGTCCTTTTTTTCAAATGATAAATAGGCTTTCTAAGATTCTCATTTTAGGTCATACTCTTCCTAGATTTCAATCCTTTCTAGAATTTCACATTGATCCTCTTATAGTATCAAATCTCACTCAATCTCAATTTTTCGTAATCATGGTCTAATTGTAATGTTCAAATACAAGCTCTATAAATTGGTGGGCTAAATTCATCCTAAAAAATTGAAAGATATGGGATTAAACATGCTACTACAATTAATAAACTAAATAAAATTACAACAGATATGATTGAGTCAACAATAATTGAATCGATAAATTGACATAATGAAATAATTTGCATTGATCTATCAAATGCATCATGGAAACTCATGTAGATGTCCCCATAAATCATGGCGGTTGAAGTGAACATTTTATAAAACAAGTACAATTTATCATTTTTGAATGGTGGAACAAGTATGATAGATTGAATGCTGAATCAGGTGACACTAGGAAATGGCTGTGGTGGGTAGGGTATATGGCGGGGTCACAGTTTAACAACACGATCACATTAGGTAGGCATCTCATCCGATGACTCGGATAAGATCACAATATTTTAATTGGTGATAGATCATCATAGATTATGTGAAGATCTGGTTGGATTAGTGATTCCATATATAATTAATATTGATTGATGATTTAGGAATTGACTTAGAAGGATGAAGATTTGCTATATTTTCTTGATTATTTATTTCCTATTTAGTATGTATTTGGAATTTTACTTTTTGTATTTAATTTTATTTTATAATTATCATAGTTTGGGATCTCCGTATAATCAGATCACCTAGCATTGTAATAATTTAAGTTGATATTGAAATGAAATTTGGTGTTATGAGAGCCAATTGCGTTAACAGGTTATATTCGGTGAAAAGATGAGTGTGGTTAGCCTTAGGTGAGAATTCTAAATAGCCTTGTTTGAGTAAGAACTGAGAAGACAATCCTTTTTCTATTCTAAATTCTTTCTCACTCTCTCTGATTGAAAATTTGCTAGGGTTGGCCTTTTGCTTGCGAGACCTTCACATGTGCAAGCAAAACTTATTCACGGTTGTCACAATACGGAGTCCATGTACGACCTCGCGGGCCTCCATTTGTTGCAACAACCTAGGTACGCCTGGTTCTTTTCTGTGTCCTCTCAAGCACACGCACATCACCTCGACCAACCTTCACGCGACAGATCCAACTTTATAGTTCTTGTCGTTGCTTCACCCACACTATTGTGACCTTCGTCTCCAATACCTGTGCCAATCTGCGTGTGGTTGGCGCTTTCCTTTTTGTGTTTGCAACTATGCCAACCTAAGTTAAGTTGTGAGACCAGATCCTTCAAACCTTCTTATCTCTAGCTACTCCGGCTCACAGAGCTTCTCTTATGTGATGCTAACAACTGATTTGTCTCACGTCCTCTTCACACCAGCTTGAGCTTGCTATTCCCCCTTCAGTTGGTTTGTGCATGATTGAATGGCTAAGCCATTGAAATCCCCTGGATAGAAAATTACAGATAGGTTCTAGAGTTGTTGAGACAAAACTCTTAATGACCAAATTGCATCTAAGTGATTTGACGTTCTAAACAAAGTATAAATTCTTTCTCAAATTCAAGTGATTATTGATAACTTGATTTCATTGAATTTTATTGCTCAACATGATTATTTTTCTACTCTAATTTGAGAGATCAAATTTCAAATTTATGAGGTTTAATTATTGTTATATTTATTTGCAATGTATTTATCTTTTGCCTGGATCTCGAATCTATTCTTTTGAATTTAATTTGGCTAGCTCTAATTTTTTTATAAATTTTATTTATCATCGATTTGATTTAATTCAAAATTTAAATAATATAATTTGTGAGATTTAAAAATTTTATTTGTCATAACTGTATTTTATTTCGCATCAACTTGGTATCAAAATATAGTGTAAATTAGAGCATTTTGTTGATTACTTCTTTGGAGAATTGTATTTTATACCTTTTATGGACTAGGAAAAGGAGGTCAATTGTTATTTTGAGCATTATAACATGAGTGAATATGAAGAAGTCTAATTTACGATTAGGAAACTTGGCGGTATTCCAGAATGATATATTAAAGACATTGAGCATCATGGCCACCTAAATATATTTGGATTGATTGACATGCGGGATGGGTTTAGATTAACACTAAGGGGGTGTTTGATTCGTTGTTATATTGGTGTTATGTCATGTAATGTAGATGCCATAACATCTTGATGTTATCTTCTGACTAATAATTTTATAATCTTATAGAAGATTATTTATAGATATCATTAAATTTATTTATTTTTAGATAACATAATATGATATCGAGATAACATTAAACCAAACGCCTTCTAAGAGAAAAATATATTTCTATATACGAGGTTATACAAGTACCTATGATAACCACTTTAATTAGACTTGTACTTATAAAGGTTATAGAGGTTATCGCTAATATCCCACCTCTTTTTATTGCCAGCCTACCGCTTTTAGAGTACCCTTTGAAGGACTTTGTAGTTCCCTTAAAAAAGGGGGTTTACTTGTTATTTCAATATATGTAGCGAACTCTACTATGTCAGAAGAATATGAGCTATGTGGGGGAGTACTTGGTGAATAAATCAATGAGAATATTATAGACCTGATTGAGATAAATGAGTCATTTGTGAAGCGACATCTTAGGGAGGCATAGATAGAACATGTTGAGATGATTCCGAGTCTTGAACACTGTAAGGTCCCTACACTCAATTTGCTTAGGTACACCTCCACCCTTTTGAGAGTGAGTTGTGAAAAATAATCAATATCTGGTAAGTATAAACACTTATAGTGAGCATGAGAGACTGAGTGGTTAATTACTTTGACTTTAACTTGGAGTTCTATCAATTCACTAATTATTTCTAGAGGATCTCATGACATCATTTTAGTACCACATATGTTATCACCTTGATTTACTATCTACATACTTATGATAAAATTGAGTCGGTCAATAGGCACTAATAGGTAATGAGTCCAGGCTGCATGCATTTTGTTTTCTTATGTTATTGCATATTAGAGAGTAGTCATATTAGGTCATTGCATGCATTTGTCTTTATTTTATGTTATTTGTTTTGTGTTTTACATAATTTGAAATACATTAAAAATTAGTAAAATTGTGGTAAACTATTACAATTAAGTTTATGAAATTTTTGAATATTTTTTAGGGCAATTACACCAAGGTCCCTGAGTTTAACACTTAATAACGTGCAGGTTCACGTTTTTAAAATTATAACATCGGGGTCCCTGAGTTTTAATAAATTATCAAATGGGTTCTCTTTTTATTATTATAATTTTTTAGATTTACCATTTTATCTCTGCTCCTCTCTCTCTCCTCTCGATTTCGCTCATTGACGTGGGCCGCGCGGCGTGCCCGCTGTCGTCCGGGCGACCCGCCGGCGTTTGCGCGACCCGCCGGCGTTTGCGCGACCCGCCGGCGTCCGCGCGACCCGCCGGCGTCCGTTTTACCTGCCAGCGGCCGTGCGGCCCCCGCGCGTGAGCCGGATGGGGAGGAGAGAGAGGCCGATCCCGCGCATACGCGCGGGCCGCGTGACTCGCCGGTGGATCCCTCTCTCTCTTCTCCTGTTCCCGCGCGGTCGACCCTCTGTTCTCTTGTTCCCTCTCTCTCTTCTTCTGTTCCCTCTCTCTCCTCCTTTTCACGCGCGTGCGTGGGATCGGGAGGAGAGAGAGGGGCAGGGGTAAAATGGTAATTTTAAAAAATGTTAATAATAAAAAAATAAAAGACTTATTTTATAATTTATTAAAACTCAGGGACCTGATGTTATAATTTTAAAAACGTGGACCTGCCCGTTATTAAGTGTTAAACTCAGGGACCTGGGTGTAATTTGCCTATTTTTTATTATAATTAAGAAGATTAAATCTCCAAATTAAAATTCTTTTAAAATTTAAGGTAAATTGGGTCAATTGGGTAAATTTAAATTTTATCATTAGTTGAAATTTTAATGTTTTAGATTTGACGACTATTAGGACCTAAGAGTAGTACCCATCGTAGTCTTGACCTTTTATTTCCTTGAGTATAATCCAATGCATGATTGTCTATAGCTAAAACCACTTTTGTAACTATTAATGTTGATCGAATGAATCTATGTTGAACAAATAGTTTTAATTGATTTCAATAATCTGTGATATTTGGTTTAGTGAAGATTTGTACCTTTTCAGGAGACTCAAGGAATCTATGTTAGGTTGATTTGACCTACTTGGAGTCATCAACTGATTAGCCCATATTCGACGGGTCAAGTTCCTCCCTTCTAGGGAGAGTTGGTGGGGAAGTTTTGCAGCAGGATCATATTAGAAATATGAGGGGTGTGCGCTCGATCGATTTGGTCAGTTTGGTTAACCAAACCAAAAGTAAAAACTGGTTTCGGTTTTTGAATTTTAAGAAACCAAACCAACCAAATAACATTATATACTGGAAACCAAACCAATCAAATAAATATCGATTGGTTCAGTTTGGTTTGGTTAAAACCAAATTGTGAAAGCATGTATATATAGTTCAGAAACAACTTTTTGAATTTTAAGAAATCAAACCAACCAAATAACATTATATACTGGAAACCAAATCAATCAAATAAATATCGATTGGTTCATTTTGGTTTGGTTAAAACCAAATAGTGAAAGCATGTATATATAGTTCAGAAACAACTTCTTCAGCTGACAGCAATAATTCAAAGGCTGATTATTCAATTGAGCTACACTAGTATAGTTTAGCAAAACAAGAACTGTAACAACAATAAGAAAAAAAACCTAAAAGTGCTAATTCAAATGGAGTTCCAGTGGCATAGTTCCAAAGATCTTGAGAAACAATATACAATCTTTAAAGTCATCAGAAAGCTGAAAACTGTAAACAAGAATATAGAAAATCTAAGAAATCTGTAGCATAATCAAGTAACACAGATGATAGAACCAATAATAGCCATGATAAAATACTTGAAAGTCACAGATACGTGCAGTTTGCTTATAGAAATACCTGAAATGTACCATATCGTCCTGTCCAAATGATTATGCTCTCTAAGAACACGTACAAAGTAAGAAGTGATAAGTCTTGTATGCAGATATTATATCAACAACAACAACAACCAAGCCTTAATCCCACTAGGTGGGGTCGGCTACAAGAATCCTTTGTTTTCATTGCGCTCCATCAGTTACCAAATTCTTATCTAAGTTTAAGTAACTAAGATCACTCCTTATAGTTTCTTGCCTTGTCTTCTTTGGTCTCCCTCTTCCTTTTTGTACATGGGCAAAATCCAATAACTTAATTTTTCTAACTGGAGCTTCAATCAGCCTACGATTTAGATGTCCAAACCATCTAGGCCGACTTTCTCTAAGTTTATCCCCAACTTTCTTTCGGATATACTTGTTATGCAGATATTATATCAAAAAATAATATTAATACTAATTCTTCAAATAAGAATAAAATGTTCATGTTTACAAGATCACTTATAGATCAAGTAAAGTAAATGGATTTGATATCTTGGACGAATCTTACATTAAGCGAATAAATTGTATGCAATACTCAATTAGCAAATCATTGAGAAGAATAAAGCAAAATTTAATATTTTACCTTCAAATTTATCAATTTCTCGAACATCTTTGTCGACACTAATTGGATTTTATGTATGCTTAGCTCACATCCAATTATGTGTACAAATAAGAGCTTGCACAATTTTAGGATCAGTGAACTCCTAAAAGCATCTAAATAGCATCCACCGGTGCTAAATGTGGACTCAGATACAATAGATGTAGGAACTGCATGACATCTTTAGCTATTATTGACAGAATAGGAAACCTTGGACTAATTACCTTCCACTATGCCAATATATCAAAATTGTCATCTTAATCGTCTATTAAGTGCTTATCCAAATTCGTTTTATTTTCTATTTCTTCTCTTCCACTCTTATGCTTCTTATATGTATTCATCATGCTATATTTTTTCCCTTTCTCAAGTAGTGCACTAGATCCTGCACTTTAACTTCATCTAATTTCATTTGGCTGACCATCCTGAGTACCAATTATCTTGTTTTTGTACTCATTAAATATGTCATAACAGGTTTGCCTTATCATCTAAATTAAATCAGCACCATTACATTCTTCATGCATCTTAATTGCAATCTCAACATACCTCAATTTAAATCGTTGGTCAAGAACTACTGCAATATATATAGCTAAATTCATTTATCAATGCTTCTTCAATATTTGTCAAACTTTAACTTCATCCTCTGTCATGTTTCTAACATTAAGATCAACATCATTTTACCAATCCTTCAAATGACATGAGACTTCAGTAATCTCATGAAAGAAAGTATTTGAAGTATTGCACAATGAGCCTAAAATTCTTAAAGTTTTTTTTAATAGTAAGATTAAGTTAACTCATAAAAATGGGACAAAAATGACACCAATCTACTTCTGACCTTTGCCCATTCAGTTTCACTAGGGATACCACAAGGCATGCGCTCATCATTGACGTTATCTAACTCTGCTTTAAATTGCGGGTCAACCACATTGTAACGCTTAAATGCCCTCTCAAATTTTTGAGCAGTGTTCAACATTAAATATGAGGAGTTCCATCTAGTTGCAACACCTAAACACAATAAACGTTTACTTCCTATTTTTTTGATCTCTGCACTTTCTTTAAACTTTTGTATTTTTGCAGATGATTGCCTCACATATCTAATTATTGCTCACACACGATTCACCGAATCACTAACTTCCTTGATGTTATCTTGTACAATCAAATTGATGATATGAGCAATACAACACATATGTAAGAACTTGCCATTTAGAATATTTTCACTCAATTAGCTAGCTTTTTATGTAAATGCAAGATTACATCATTGTTGGAGCTAGCATTATCAACTATAATAGTTAATACTTTATCAATCCCCCACCGATTAGGCATTTCTCAACTTGTCCAAGTAGCTCTCCTTTATGACTTTGGATTGGGCAAAAATTAGTAATACGTTTTTCCAATTTCTAGTCCTCGGTGATGAAATGAGCAGTGAAATACATATAATTAATTCGTTTTGTTGATGTCCAAGTATTTATAGTGAGGCATATCCCTTTAGATGAATTAAATTTCTTTTAAGATGGTTCTTTCATCTAAGAAAAACTGAAAACAATCACGAGTTAATGCCCAATGAGATGGAGTTTTAAACATTGGGTAGCATTTAGAAATAAAATGTTTAAATCCCTAACCATCCACAAACTTGAACGGTACTTCATCCACAATCATTATTATTGCTAATGCTTTTCTAACACTCTATTGAAAAAACTTCTAAGCTATTAGCTCTGTTTGTCGCGAGGACCAAAATTAGGATCAAAATGGTAATAGTTTATAATAATAATAAATTAATAAATTTTTAAATCATTATACACAAATTTTAATATAAAAATATAATTTTATTTCACATACTCAATAATTTTCAATAAAAATATCAACTTTATTTCACATTCTAGACCAAAATACTCGATTCGAGATACGCGACTACAGAGAAGGCTAAGAACAAAAACAAGGAAAACCCCTAACCTTTTTTTCTTGATAAAAAAACACCTAACCTCAAGCTCAAATCCTCTCAAATTTAGATGCGAGTTGCTCGTTAAACACTTAAACCAACACTCAATGAGTGTTTGGTTTGAAAGCTGAGTTGTTGATGACCTAAATTGTTGGATTTATTGTACAATTGAGTTAATTAATTTGATTAAGTTCAATAATAAATTAATATATCAATACATTTAGGTTGATTGTCTGATTGGTGTGATCTAAATACATAAATTTAAATTTTTTTGGGGTTAATTGGTCGGTTTGGTTTCTGTAAACATAAAATCAATCCAAAAATCAAATAATATTTGTCCACTTATTAAATCGTTAACCAAACTAATAAATGTTAAACTGAACCAAACCAACCAAAATTAATCGGTTCAGTTTAGTTTTCGGTTTTAATCATTCAATGCACACTCCTAGAAACATTCCTCATTTGATGACTCGAATAAGATCACAATATTTTCATTGGTGACAAATCACTAGTTATTGCTTGAATATTGGGCTTGATTAATGATTTCTAAATGACTGATGCTAATTGATGATTTGGGAGCTGATTTGGAAGATTGAAGATTCACCTTTCTTTTTTGATTATTTATTTTCGTATTTAGTATGATTGTATTTGAAATTTATTTTTTACATTTTATTTTATTTCGTAATTATCATATTTTAGGATTTCTATATAAAAAAGGATCGTTTAACTTTTTAATAGTTAGAGTTGATGTTGAAATGAAATCTTGTGTTATGATCTCCAACTTAGATTTGGGTTAAGAGGTTGATATCCTTGTGAAAGGATGTGTAGGATTAGCCTTAGATTTGGGTTAAGAGGTTGATATTCTTGTTTGAGTCAGAGAAAAAAATCTTTCTTTCTATTTCCAATCTTATCTTTTTGTAAGTTTGCTTGTGCCAAACTTCTACATGTGTGACCTTCACATGCGTTGCGCAAGCAAAAACCTATTCTCGGCTTCATCACAATACGCGGTTCACGTGCGACCTCACCTCTTCCCATCTACTGTGATGACCTAGCTTCACCTCTACAAGTCTTCACGTGACGAAGCCCACTTCACAAGTCTTGTTTATGCTTCACCCACACTATCACGTCCTCTGCTTCTAATGGCGGTGCCAAGCATCCCTTGTCTGGCTCCTTTTCCCTGTTGTGCCTGCAAACGCGCTAGCCCAAGCTGAGTTGCGAGACTTGGCCCCTCGAGCCTTGTCGTCTGTAGCTGTTTTGGCTCATGGAGCTTCTTCTGTGCAGGGCTGACTGTCAGTCAATTTGTCACACCTTGCCACACCTGCTCGAGCTTGTGATTCCCCTTTTAAACTGGTCTACGGATGATCGGGTCACCAAGTCGTGGAATTGCCTTGAGCAGGAAATTATGGATAGGTCCTAAAGTCGTTGAGACAATTGTTAATGACCAAATTGCAAGTAAATGATTTACCTTTCTGAGCAAGGTATAAATTCTTTCTCGAACTCAAGTGATTATTGATAACTTGATTTCAGTGAATGTTATTGCTCGACATGATTATTTCTTTGCTCTAATTTGAGGGATCAAATTTCAATTTATGAAATTTAATTATTGTTGGATTTATTTTTGCGGTATCTTTTTTTTTTGAATCTCATCTTTTAAATTTAATTGACCTGGCCTAATTTGTTAATAAAATTTTTATTTATTATCAATCCTGTTTAATTTGGATTTTAATAAATAATATAGTTTACAAGATATAAAATATTATTTATCATAAATTGTATTTTGAAAATATTTTGTGCTTGAACTGTAATAATCTTGCCATTAGAATTTATTGACTACAAATTTAAGTATTACCTGCAATTTTGTACTGCATATATGTGAGAGAAGAGGATGCATCAAAAGGTAAAGTCAGTCCACCCTATAGGACTGTCGTAGAAGGCGAAAAATGGAAAGGTCAACATGGTCTGAAGTTGCTTAGAAAGCTTAATTTTTATTTACAGCAATGGTTCTGTTAGCTGTAAACAAGAATTGATACGAAATGTTCAAAAAATGGAAACTAAATATTTGACAATTTATAGTTTTGTTAAATTTTTAGATATTTATATATGCTATGATAAAAATAAGCATTTACTTTCATTTTCTCTTTTAAGATTAGGACATACAGTACAAGCCACAGAACATGACGTGTGGCATCCATGCTTCATTGCAGGATATGGCTAAAGTTACAGTTCACTTTGTTCGAGGTAATAATCCTGAGAAGTTTGCTTCCACGCTGGTCAACTTCATGGGAAAGGTCTTACTCCCCCCTCTACAACCCCTTTTTGACTGCACCGGTTAAATTAGGATACTTTTCCAAAATAATTATATAATTGTCCCTTTTGTTTTGGTCTACAATAATCCTGAATGGCAAGTGTTGTCTTTCTTTATGATTTTTCTTGAATTTTCTTTTGCATTGCAAATTGAAAATCTAACAAGTTGAGCTGTATATCATGAGCACCTAAAAGTTTTTTGAAGGAACGGATGCTACAAAATCAAGCTGATTTTATTGGTATAGTAGCAATACTTAAGCTTGTTTACATACAGTCTATTAGCATGCGAAGGCTGTGGTTTGCATAATGTCATTGACTATCAAATAAGAGGTATATGATTTTCATCTAGTCATTTCATATTAGGATTCAAATACTATTGTCTAATGCAAAAGTTGTATGATGTATACTTGATTCTTGCGACTTTGTAGACTTCAAGTATCATGTATAAAGGTTGTTCTCAAAGTTTTCCTGTCTTGAATGTCTATTTATGATATTATGTACATATGTTTTTTTTGTGTAGTTTATATGCAGGCATGTATATTATTTTCAAATAGGGGCATAAAGCATAGTTTAGTTGATCATAATGTCCTCAATAAATTCATCATATTACGTCAAGAATGACATGTTTCTCTTTTTTACTGTATATTATCTTTCACATTTGCTATAAATGTTGCTTTTCATGATGTTGTCCCCTCAGCTGATAATACTGACTATTTCAGGTTGTTTCTTAATAGTTTTTCTTTATGTAATATTCTGTAAACAATTTATATGTTGATGGCCTTTAATTCATTATTCGCATTTGAAGAATTTGTGTTGTACATTGTGTGATAAGTTATTTATGATTTTGTATCTTCATTTAGTGCTATCCTGGTGAGGACGATTTGGCAATTGCCCGTGCGGTCTTGATGTAAGTTTATTTCATCATTCTATACGTATGAGTAGAATAATTATAGATAAGTATTTTTTATCTCACTTTGCTTTGTACCTCTTGGTGTGGTTTGTCTGATTGAGACATCTATTCCACAGCATGGTTTTCTAATAGAATCTTTATTCAGATAATGTGCTTCACGAATAACTGAAACTTTGGAGAAACATTTTGTGCCTATCCATTGAGTCTGCCAAATAGTATTAAATCACTTTAGTTGACTCTCTGGATGAATCGATTGTGGTCCTCTACATGAATTTCCATGGTTTTATGTGCAACCGGGACTTCAACTATTTTTCATAGTTTTGTTTCTTTACAGGTACTTGTCACAAGGAAACCTCAGAGATGCAAACAAACTCATGAGTGAATTGCGCAGGCATTTAGAATCCAATCAACAAACGCTCCCTAAGTCAGACTTGATCCAGTTTGTAGTTTATCTTTTGGAGACGTAAGTTACTGACCTTTCTGTTTGACATTTGAAGCCATTCTTTACAGCAAAACCTTTAGTTGCTGGAACTATAGAGCATGTGGTTGATATGTAATGCATGGAATATAGTTGGAAGGGATGTACAGCATAAACCAGGTCTTACATGCTAGGAGCTATATATTGAAGAATATGGTGACTATCTTTTCTATTGGGCAAGATTAATTGACAAAATAGGATTCATAAAGCCTTCCTAAAATGGTCGGAATAAGGCTCACAATGATTGTGATGATGATGATACACCGATGCCAACTAAATTAGTAATGAGTTCATAAGTTTGTCTTTTTATACATATTTGTGACAATATTTGAATATACATACTTATTTTGTAACCTAAATGAACATAATGCTTACTCTTATAAGTATTTTAAATTATGTAAGTTGTTTTGCACAATGGCTGTGGCCTCAAGCTTCTTAAGGTAATTATCAAATACAATGTTCCATGTTTAGCATGAAGTATGAGACGGCAATACTCCTTTGGCTTTGTATGTGTTGAAGCTTAGTGTGTGTAAAAGTAACAATACTTCACACAAAAATGATTACCGTTAATGCAAAAAATCAGCCAACTAGGTGTAAATTGTTATGTGATAGAAATCATCAGAGAGATAAGACCAAGACAGTGATTTTTATGTGAAAACCAGGACTCCGGGGGAAAAACCAGGACAGTAAATCCAGCAGTTTAAATCTATTAACTGAAAGAGACATTTACAAGGCTTAATAGGTCTCCAAATGGAGACTAAAAGAAAGCAAGTACAGGGGAGATGACTTCTCGTATACCTTACACGATTGCTGGAGTAGAATTTTGGAGTCAAATAACATGGTTTGAGGAAAAATAATGAGTTGGAAAGTTGAAGGGCCACTGGTCGATATCCAAAAATGGGAGTCCCCCTCTCATCTTGTGTCCCTCTATTTACGTCATGGAGATATGGGGACTTAATGATGGCGTGTAGTATAGTCTACCATATCTTGAGATATTTGGCATTGCTTTTGAGAAATTTGTTCGACATTATTAGTCCTTTATAAGAAATTGTGCCATCTTTTTGGGATATTTCTGGATCTTGTGTCAGAAGTTTCTATTAGACAATGTTGTTTAGGTCCTTATTAGATAAGATTATTTGGGTCCCTATTAGACAAGATTGTTCGTGTCCTTATTAGACAAGGTTATTCGGATCCTTGTTATACGAGATTTGGTATTTATCAAATGCACCCCTTATTAGATAATAATTTGATATTATTCGCACATCATTACATGTGTGCCCAGGTGTTGAGGAGGTCGAATAGTTTGGTGTCTTTGACAATTGAACTATTTGAAAGTTGTGTTAGTTGCAAAAGTAAGAACTAGTTAAGAACTGGTGGAGGTTGTTTTTGTAAGATGCATTTGTAGAAAGATAGTTTAATTGTCTCTATTGAAGACTAAGAGGGCTTTATACGTGCCTTCGTAGGAAAGGGGACTTTGTGAGTTCCTTAATAACTAGAGGGCTTAGTAAGGTGCCTTAGTAAGAAGAGGGATTTTTAAGGTGAACAGATATGACGATACAAACCGTAACCGACATATGCATCTTAACTGTACATTTAGGTGCTCAATGTTATTGATTTTGTTATCCAACTTAATTCTTTATGATGCAGGCTCGAAAGAGATGCTTTACCGCTTTTTAGGATGCTACGACAGAAGTACAAGTCAAGCATAGACCGAGAACGTTTGTTTAATGAGGTCATGTTTTATTTGTTTTGATATTTTAAAATATATGTATATTTTGCTATTCTCTTTTAGTTTTAAGATTAATGAACCAGTGACAAGCAAGTCAAGCACTGCTGTAAATCATATAAATAATGGCATAAGCTACTTGTTTAGATCCAACTAAAATATAGAAGTTCATAAGATGAAGCTGCTGGCTTTAGTAGCTTTACTAGTGTAGTTATTAAAGATGCTCATTCTAATCAAATGAAACAAACTTAATTGGGCTTGTTCTTACAGTTACTAGATGATATTGCTGAAAGATTTTATGGTGTGCGGCGACAAACTTCATTTCCAGGCATGTTTGGCGATATATTCAAGGTAAGGTCTATTTCTTTTAAAGTTAAAACCCACAAAATCTTAGAATATTTGTTCCCTGAAAAAATGATTTTTTTTTTATTTCAAATTTACATGTATTCCGATAACAAGAACAATAACAATAATAACCAAGCCTTTACCCCACTAGATAGAGTCAGTTATGCGATTCCCTTGTTTCATTGCACTCTATCAAATGATAACTTCTTATTTAGATCTAAGCATACATGGTCAATCCTTACAGTTTCATGCCGTGTCTTTTTCGGTCTTCCTCTTTTTTTTTTTGTACTCATGCATGATTTTATAATCAACTCTTCTTACTAGAGCTGCTATCGGTCTACAATTTATATATCCTAAGATAAATTTTTTCCCAAAAGCGAAACTTCTAACTTCAGTATTAAACATTTAAACTGGAGCAAGATACCAAACATGTAAGTTAAATTGGTCCAACCTTGCAGATGATGGAGATGCAATTATGAGGCTGGTTCACCTAAATCTCAGCTTTCATTTGTTCAATTACATTCTGAAGACCTTGAACAAGGAACGCCTTTTTTTGTGAAAAAAACAGAAGGTTTCAAGATCTGCATTTCTGCTTGTTAGAAGATTTTTTCAATCTTTGCTCTGCTCCAAGTGGCATCACCATTCCTCAAAAGTTTCTTAACATTTTTATGCATGTTTTCATGTAAAAGGTTACATTTCAACCTTGTAATTCTTCTTGAATTGCAATGCTCTACCTTCAATTATGTAATATTATGTCTACATCCTTCAAATTCACATGAATACAATGACCTAAACCCTAAAATAAGAATCTAGTTATTGTGCTTATGTGTTTTAGGGGTCTAGATGTAATATTATGATTTGGGAGGGGGAATAGTAATTTAACAAAATTGAAGTATTGGAAGAACATGCTTCTTGTTTAAGTAACAACGTTCTTAAATTATTGTGATCAAAGTCGTAAAATTATTGCATTTGGGTAGAGTTTTTAAGCTTATTTTCTTGAAAGATGTGACATGTAGATGCACGGAACTCAATAGCAAAATGGAAATAGAAATGATTTTGGTTGTGAAAAGTGTCAACTATATGCTTTTATAGTATTTTTTGTTATATAAGTAAACTAGAGATTATATGTAGCATTTATAGCACATGTCACTTTTAAATGAATGTTTTTATTTGTTTAATCTTTAAAATTAGATATTTCTTACATTAAATATATTATTAGAAATTATTATTTTTTTTATCAAATTGGAGGTCTAGCTTTTTATTTTATTTTGTTTAAGGAGAAAAAAATTTAATCATTTATTAATATAAATAAGCGATATTTGTAAATATCAAATTAGCAAGTTAAATGAGTAAAAACTTATTTTTAATTTTTAGATGTAATATTGGTAATTCTTTTAAAAATTTGTAATGAAATTTAAATAAGGGGCGTTTGGTTCGTTGTTATTTTGATATTATGTTATGTAATTTAAATGTCATGATATTTAGATGTTATTTTTTAATAAATAATTTTATAATTTTATAAAAAATTATTTATAGATATTATTAAATTAAATAATTATTATTTTTAGATAATATAAGATCAAGATAATATTGAATCAAATGTTTCCTAAATAAACAATGAGTTCTTTCTTTGAGTCTTGAATTGGGTATCTGATTACATTCAAAAAGAACATCAGGTATCCAACAACAACAACAACAACAACCAAGCCTTAATCCCATTAGGTGGGGTCGGCTACATGAATCCTTTATTTCCATTGCGCTCTATCAGTTACCAAATTCTTATCTAAGTTTAAGTAACTAAGATCACTCCTTATAGTTTCTTGTCATGTCTTTGTCAGTGATTTTTGTGTCTCAAGCCTCTTCCATCACTATTGTACCTGGCAAAATTCCCGTAAACAGTACAATTTTCTAACTGGAGCTCAGATTGGCCTTAGTCTGCGATTAGAATTGTTCCAAGACATCGGATAGTAAGCAGTGGACTTTCTCTATAGTTTATTCCTCAATCTGGTGCAAACATCCGAACTTTCTTTGTCGAGGATTAATAAGCTATTTTTCAATTCTATTCCTTATTCGTGGTTAACACATCCACCTTAAACCAATCCTCATCTTTGGGGCGACATTTTATTTTATTTTGTATGGTTTTCTTCTTTGGGAGCCCAGCATTCAGACACACCATATATATCGTGGTTTACAAA